>KQ990130.1:49310-59379 GCA_001598015.1 Dorcoceras hygrometricum
GGGGTTGTATCCAGTATTTGGAGTCTGATCCTCGTGGTTGTATGCTATTCTATTTTGTTATGGCTTGTAGCCATTTGTTGTTTTGTTGTTTTATAAACTGGGATCTATTTTGAGTATCGCACTATTTTAAATTATATTGTTTTAACTCGTCAGGCCAAAAGCGAAAATTTTACCCGCTTTTTAAATAGCTTCCGCATGTGTTTGTGTGTTTTTACTCTGTTTTGAGCACGAGGCCTGACAGCAAACCTGTATAATGTGGCCAAAGACATTTTCTACAAAACACTGGACAATAATATGTTCATTAAGATTCAGACCTACGTCACTGTTGGAAAAGCGGTGGCGGATCCGAATCCCGTCTCCCGGTGAGGCAGCGGATGAATAAAATTAGGCCGGGAAACGTTCAATACAATAAAACAGTGCTATAAACTACGAACCATTCATAGGGCGCTTAGTAGATTACCTTGCTGGCGACTTGCGCCTGGCTCCAACCGGAATTACAAGAAGACCGGCTCTTCACGGTAGGCGGCTGTAGATTCATCAATCAGGTCCACGACCGGAAGGGAGCTCCTTCGTCAGCCTGCACTAGAAGGCCTGACGAGATCAACACGGACGGATTCTCCTCGAAAAACTGATCGGAGCAAGTCCGATCAATCAACGGCGGGCGGCGGCCGACGGCGGGAAGCGGCGGCAGCGGCGGCGGCGTGGGAGGAGAGGGAGAGGGGTCGGCCGTGCTTTAGGGTTAGGGTTAAGGAGTTGTGTAATCTAAATCACTTGTTAAGTTATCATCAATTAATCCTTAAGTCTAATTAAATATACTAGCAATGGACTTGGACCGGCCCAACGGGCCCGGGTCCAAATGACGATATCCATCGCTGCGACTTCATCGTAACTCCGATCGCCGATCAGATCGGACCGATCGAATCAGTTTCCAAAACAGAATGATATGATATGAAAAACAATTTTTCAGATCATCCAACCCTAAATTGCAATTTAGTCCTCCAACTTTTGGAAATTGCAATTTGACCCCTGTTGACTTTTGGGAAGTCGCACTACCTTAAATCCTCCTCCTATGCTCAACACATTGAGCTCAGTATCCGTGCGGGAATCTCGAATCCAGTACTTGTGTGACCCTCAATGGTTCAGGGATACAGCTAGCCGTGGGCCCACAACCATTGTGGCTCCGGAATCACAATTCCGGACTTGCCCATCGGATCATGGTAAGAGCGTCTAGCAACATCGCCCCATGATCCCCTAGGTATCACTGATAGTACCTGCAAGAACCAGTTGGTCGTGGTTAGCGTACTGTACGGTCCTTTCAATCCATATATCCCGATCAGATCAACGACCATTGGTAAATCGAGAGTCGTTATAGATCCGATAGCTATGCACACATCTTGGAGATCGAATAGTGACATCACGAGTGTAACTAGGTAAACCCATTTACCAAAAACACTTCTAGTACTCTGGCCAGAGATTTATACACTATCGTCTCCTCAGATAACATAGGATATCCACGCATGTCTGCGAGCGGTGAATCCTCGACAACGATTCATCGACTCCTACATGCATCGGGGCCTCAACCAATCCCGCCGCCTAACGATCCCAAATGAGTCGGAAAACGGGTCAAAGTGAGGCGCCTATCATTTAGAGCCTCAATGTCATTTCGAGTCGTGAGGACTAATCAGTACAACCAAGACCTCGGACTTATCCACTCGACAAATGGTAACCACTTGGAAAGTCCGAACGAGGGTAGTTCGATAGATCACCAGGTCAATATCCATCTGCATGCTCAGAACATCACAATGTTCCCTACCAATGAAACATGGTACTTCGCATCGCAGATGCTAGTCTCGATCTCGGGCAGCCTTATCCTCATTTTGACGGCCCAATCGACTAGGAACGTGTTCAAAATACACAGTGACTATTAGATGTGTTTCATTATAGCCGTCATACCCATTATCACATCTAACATACACTATTGTGCATTCTAGGTCTTTATTCAACGCAATTGTTAATCATTATACAACACAATGAAAGTAAAGAACGCCATAAATAAATGCAAATATCATATATAAAGATTGTCATATAATCTGCATGCTCAGAACATCACAATGTCCCTACCAATGAAACATGGTACTTCGCATCGCAGATGCTAGTCTCGATCTCGGGCAGCCTTATCCTCATTTTGACGGCCCAATCGACTAGGAACGTGTTCAAAATACACAGTGACTATTAGATGTGTTTCATTATAGCCGTCATACCCATTATCACATCTAACATACACTATTGTGCATTCTAGGTCTTTATTCAACGCAATTGTTAATCATTATACAACACAATGAAAGTAAAGAACGCCATAAATAAATGCAAATATCATATATAAAGATTGTCATATACAAGAGTCTATAAACCCACACGCCACAAGTTGGCTAGTTGGGCATCTACTCTAACAATCTCCCACTTGCCCTAAAGCCAACTACTCATCAGACGTAGTCCCATTGTTTCGCGATGTTTTTCAAACAAGGGTCCTGGCAAGGGCTGCGTAAGTGGATCAGCAATGTTGTCCGCAGAGGCGACTCTCTCAACTGCTATGTCACCTCTTGCCACAATATCCCGGATTATGTGGTATTTCCTCTGTTGGGGAACCGTGGCGGATCCGGATCCCGTCTCCCGGCGAGGCAGCGGAAGAACAAAATTAGGCCGTGAAACGTTCAATACAATTCGATATAAACACAGTATGAACCATTCATAGGGTGTTTAGTCAGTTACCTTGCTGGCGTCTAGGCGCCTGTCTCCGACCAGTTTCACGAGGAAACCGGCACTTCACGGTAGGCGGCGGTAGATTACGTCAATCAGGTCCACGACCGGAAGGGAGACTCCTTCGTCAGCCTGCACTAGAAGGCCTGACGAGATCGGCACGGACGGAAACTCCTCGAAAAGTTGGCCGGAACAAATTCCGGCGTGGCAAGGCGGCGGCGGCGGCGGCGCGTGGAACCGGCGGCGGCCGTGAGGTACGTGAGGAGGGAGGCGGTGTGAGCTTTTTAGGGTTAGGGTTAAGTGTAATGTGATGATGAGTTATGAAGCCCTTAAGTCTAATTAAATAGACTAGTGATAAACTTGGACCGGCCCAACGGGCCCGGGTCCAACGTATGAATATTCGGTTCATCCCTATCACCGTGACTTCATCGTAACTCCGATCGCCGATCAGATCGAACCGATCGACTCGGTTTCCAAAACTGAATACTATGATCTGAAAAACCATTTTTCAGAACCCCAGTGCAAAATGACCGTTTTGCCCTTCAACAGCGGGAAATCACGATTTGACCCCTGTTGACTTTTAGGAAGTCGCACTCCCCAAAATCCTCCTCAAGTGCTCAACACATTGAGCTTAGTTTCTGTGCGGGAATCTCGAGTCCAGTACTTGTGTGACCCTCAATGGTTCAGGGATACAGCTAGCCGTGGGCCCACAACCATTGTGGCTCCGGAATCACAATTCCGGACATGTCCATCGGATCATGGTAAGAGCGTCTAGCAACATTGCACCATGATCCCCTAGGTATCACTGATAGTACCTGCAAGAACCAGTTGGTCATGGTTAGCGTACAGTACGGTCCTTTCAATCCATATATCTCGATCAGATCAACGACCATTGGTAAATCGAGAGTCGCTATAGATCCGATAGCTATGCGTACATCTTGGAGATCGAATAGTGACACCGTGAGTGTAACTAGGTAAACCCATTTACCTAAAACACTTCTAGTACTCTGGACAGAGATTTATACACTATTATCCCCTCAGATAGCATAGGTGATGGATCTGTTTTGACAGATCCTGATTAAGTTTTGAATTACACAAAACCTATTATGTGTTTCTAACAATTCCACTTAAGTGTACAGGTTTTAGGAACGAAGAAGAATATCAGCAGGAAGAAGCATATTGCGCAAAGAAGATAAGCAGCTGTATTTTTCCAGCAGATGGTTTGACAAGATTAAGTTCAGCAGTTGGTTTGGTGCATTCATTTAGACGGCAGGTGGATTAACAATGGAGACGTCCAAAGTTGAGTCGGTTGTTCGTAATCAGGCGAAGGCCAAGAAGAACCAGCTGGAACAGGAATTGAGAAGTCTGCTGGAGAAATAGATCGAAGAAGAAGATTCCAGTCGCAAGTTACTGTTGACGAATCTGTTAGCAGTCGCAATTATAAGTACTGTTGATGAATCTATTGACAGTCGCTATTCAAGAAGCTAAGAAGAATCGCAAGCTGGAGCTGGAACAATAAAGATCAGCTGGAGCGCTAAGCGAAGATGACATCAGCAGTGACGTCATCATTCAGCAGGAAGCTACAGTAATCAGCAGGAAGCTATCAGCAGATGAGAAAAGAAGTGAAAGAGATGAAGCGACGTCGTGTTAAAGAATCAGAAGATGGTTTAGCGTTTATGACGTCATCGATGACGTCATCATAATCAGCAGTTGGTTTGAGTCCAGCAGTCGCAAGATACCAGCAGGAAGCTACAGTACATCCAGACGAGAGCTTCAGCGTTATATTCAACCAGTCGAGGATGCATAGCAAACGATGTCGTTTGAATAAGTTGATACGACATCGTTTGATTTAACCAGCTGGACAACCAGTCGCAAGCGTTTGATCTAACCAGCTGAACAACCAGACGCAAGCAACAGCACATCCAGTCGTGAGCTTCATTGAACCAGCTGTTGCCATGAATCCAGTAGCAAGATAATGTACCAGTCGCAAGCTACAGCGCTTTGCATATCAAGTCGACATGAATCCAGTCGCAAGAAAGCAGATGTAGTGGAGAGTTACAATCCAGACGCAAGATATCCAGTCGCAGTATTTGAAGATTCAGCAGAAGCGCAAAGCAGTTGAAGAATGAATCAGCAGCGAAGCAGTTGACGTTTTACGAGAGCTGGATGTCAACTGCTGAGCTCAATTCAAATGGCAAAAACTCTCAAGATGGAAAGAATCAATGGCGGAGATTGAGTCGTGCAAAATGCCTTAAATCAAGGGGACAAGATTTGTACTATTCTAGTAAATAGTACAATTTACAGAGGAGCGTTGCACGTATTTGGAAGGACGACAATTCGGCCTTGACAAGCGCAGAAAAGATTTGAATCTACAGTCTAACGGCCATATTTCAAACAGAGGCTATATATGCGAAGGCAACGCCATTGAAGAAGGTTGATGAGAGGACGAAGACGCAAACAGTCGACGAGAGTTGTTGTTGCACAGTAAAGTAAAATCAAAAGGAGACAACAACGAAAGGGAAGAACACAGAAGAAGATGAAGCAGTCGACAATAATTCTTGAGAGGAGCTTATTGTGTCGACTGCTGAATCTGTATTAGCTCGTTTAGGAGCATTTCCCTAGTGTGTGAGAAACAGAGAGTTGAGAGCTTCATTGTAACAAATCTCACACACAGAGATTCATTCACATCCATTGGTGAATGAATCTCAAAACGTTTCCCAACAGTCCCGTCCAAGCACGATGACGTTAAACTCATGTGTATGTAGTTAGTCACACAGTTGCGACTGGTGTGCATTTGTGAAGTCTAGGAGTTCTCACAGCTGCTGGTTGTGGGATTGGGTCTGTACACGAGTTGTAAGATCAAATCTTCCAGTGGATCCTTTCGAGGTGGAAGAAGGGGAGATGTAGGACATTGAGGTCCGAACTTCCAGAAACAAATATGCTGTGTATCGGTCCATTTATTTTTAAGCTTTCAGCATTGCATATTTACTTTAGCATAACTCAGCATAACACGTTTACAGTATTCAACACTTGCTTATATTTCAGCTTAGCATCGCATACAGTTAGCACACAAGCACAATAAGTCTCGAACAGATTTATGTTGTACATAAATCTGTTTGAGTTGTTTTAAAATATAGGATTCAGTTCTGGTATTTTCCGCATGATTTTTAAAATCATACCAGATCTGTCTCCGGTGCTCTTCTGGTGAGTTTTTATGTGTTCAAGAACATCGAGCTATTGCAGCTCCAGTGTATTGGCAGCACGCAAAATTTTTAATCGCTCATTTTAAACCAGAGGCTGCTGATCTTTTGATCCTATTTTCGGACCAACAATAGGATATCCACGCATGTCTGCGAGCGGTGAATCCTTGACAACGATGCATCGACTCCTACATACATCGGGATCTCACCCAATCCCGCCGCCTTATGACCCCAAGTGAGTCGGCAAACGGGTCAAAGTGAGACGCCTATCATGTGGAGTCTCAATGACGTTTCGAGTCGTGAGGACTAATCAGTACAACCAAGACCTCGGACTTATCCACTCGACAAATGGTAACCACTTGGAAAGTCCGAACGAGGGTAGTTCGATAGATCACCAGGTCACTATCTATCTGCATGCTCAGAACATCACAATGTTCCCTACCAATGAAACATGGTACTTCGCATCGCAGATACTAGTCTCGAGCTCGGGCGGCCTTATCCTCATTTTGACGGTCCAATCGACTAGGAACTAATTCTGAATACACAGTGACTATTAGATGAGTTTCATGATAGTCGTCATACCCACTATCACATCTAACATACACTATAGTGAATTCTAGTTCTTTACTCAACGCAATTGTTAATCATCATACAACACAATGAAAGTAAAGAATGCCATAATAAAATGCGAATATCATACATATGAAAATTGTTTCATACAAGAGTCTATGAACCCACACGCCACAAGTTGGCTAGTTGGGCATCTACTCTAACAATCTCCAACTTGACCTAATGCCAACTACTCATCAGACGCAGTCCCATTTTTCGCGATGTTTTTCAAACAAGGGTCCTGGTAAGGGCTTCGTAAGTGGATCAGCAACGTTGTCCGCAGAGGCGACTCTCTCAACTGCTATGTCACCTCTAGCCACAATATCCCGGATTATGTGGTATTTCCTCAGTATATGTTTGGATCTTTGGTGAGACCTAAGCTCCTTTTCTTGCGCAACGGCACCCGTGTTGTCACAGTACACCGGGACTGGACCAACTCCATCAGGAATGACGCCCAACTCTTGGACGAAATTCCTTATCCAAACTGCCTCCTTAGCAGCAGCTGATGCTGCGATGTACTCAGCCTCAGTGGTTGAATCCGCGATGGTGTCTTGATTGGAACTCTTCCAAGAGACAGCACCACCATTGAGCATGAATACACATCCAGAGGTTGACTTCGAATCAACCACGTCACACTGGAAGCTAGATCAGTGTAGCCTTCCAATTTCAGTTCACCACCCCCATAGACCATGAACATATTCTTAGTCCTTCGTAAGTACATAAGAATATCCTTCACAGCCTTCCAATGCAATTGGCCGGGGTTGGCCTGGTAGCGGCTCGTGACACTCAAAGCATATGCGACATCCGGTCTAGTCGAGATCATGACATACATAATGCTACCTATTGCCGAGGCATATGGCACATGTGTCATACTCTCTATCTCCTCATCAGTCTTCGGACACATAGACTTAGATAGAGTGACCCCGTGGCACATAGGTAGGTTTCCTCTCTTGGACTCTTCCATAGAGAACCTCTTAAGTATGGTATCGATGTAGGTGGCCTGGGTGAGTCCGAGCATCCGTTTCGATCTATCCCGATAGATCTGTATTCCAAGAATATAGGATGCTTCACCCATGTCCTTCATCGAAAATCTACTAGACAACCAGACTTTAGTTGACTGCAGCATCCCTACATCATTCCCAATGAGTAGAATGTCATCAACATAAAGTACAAGGAATGTCACAGCGCTTTTAACTACCTTCTTATACACACATGGCTCCTCGAGATTCTTGATGAAACCAAATTCCTTAATTGTTTCATCGAATCTCAGCTTCCAACTGCGCGATGCTTGTTTGAGACCGTAGATCAATCTCTGAAGCTTGTATACCTTATGCTCGCTTCCAACAGATGTGAAACCCTCAGGCTGCGTCATATAGATCTCTTCCTTAATGTTTCCATTAAGGAACGCAGTTTTCACATCCATTTTCCATATCTCATAGTCGTACCATGCAGCTATGGCCAGTAAGATTCTAATTGACTTGAACATTGCGACTGGTGAAAAAGTCTCATCATAGTCAACACCTTGTCTTTGAGTGTAACCTTTTGCGACCAGTCGTGCCTTGTAGGTCATTACCTTACCATCAGGCCCAAGCTTTCTCTTGTATACCCATTTGCACCCAATAGGAACAATTCCTTCGGGAGGATTAACAAGAGTCCAAACTTGGTTGGCATGCATTGAGTCAAACTCAGACTGTATTGCTTCAAGCCACAAATTTGAATCAGCATCGGAAATCGCCTCCTTGAAAGTTCTTGGATCAGATCCAACAACTTGATCACCTTGATCATCTTCAAGGAGAAAACCATATCTCTCAGGAGCCCTAGGAACCCTTTCGGATCTCCTAGGTGCGACCATTTCAGGTACTGGCTCTAGAGGTGCAGGAGATTCACCTGGTACTTCAGTTGGTTCTCGAACCTCTTCGAGTTCTACTATTCTGCCCTTTCTATGAAGTAGAAATTCCCTTTACATAAAGGTGGCATTTCTAGAAACAAACACTTTTGTTTCACTAGGATAGTAGAAGTAGTATCCAATGGAATTCTTTGGATACCCAATGAAGTAGCATAAGATGGATCTCGTATCCAGCTTATCTCCCACTGTCTGCTTCACGTAAGCAGGACATCCCCAAATCCTCATAAATGAGTACTTGGGTGGTTTGCCCATCCATATCTCATATGGAGTTTTATCCACTGCCTTAGTGTGGACATTTTTCAACAACATTACCGCCGTTTCGAGCGCATAGCCCCAAAATGAGGTAGGAAGTTCAGTGAAGCTCATCATAGATCGAACCATGTCCAACAAGGTCCGATTACGACGCTCCGCTACACCATTGAGCTATGGTGTGGCCGGAGGGGTCCACTGTGCGAGAATCCCATTCTCTTTTAGATAGTCTTAAAATTCAGCACTCAAGTATTCACCACCTCGATCAGATCGAAGTGCTTTAATACTTTTGCCTAATTGATTTTCTGCTTCAGCCTTGAATTCTTTGAACCTTTCAAAGGATTCAGACTTGTGCTTCATCAAGTACAAGTACCCATACCTAGAGAAATCATCGATAAAGGTGATGAAGTATGTGTAACCGTATTTAGTACCAATACTAAATGGACCACACACATCAGTATGGATCAAATCCAATAGGCCTTGAGCACGCTCACCCTTGCCCTTGAAGGGTTGCTTAGTCATCTTTCCCTTGAGACAAGACTCACAAGTCGGTAGGGAGTTAATGTCTGACAGATCAAACATGTCACTCCTAACTAACTTGTTCATCCTACTTAAGGAAATGTGACCTAGCCTAGCGTGCCAAAGTTGTGCTGGGTTCAAGTTATCGTGTTTCCTTTTAATCGTTGTTGTATGTGCTTCGACATCGCGAGTTGGAACATCTTTTAAATTTAAGGTGTATAAATCGTTTTCGCGTTCCCCAATTCCAATTAAACATTCATTCTTGTAAATATTGCAAATAGAATTAGCAAACATACAAGAATATCCATCACTATCAAGCATAGAAACAGAAATAATGTTCTTTATTAATTCGGGAACAAACAAAACGTTTCTCAATAACAACTTAAAATCAGAAGACAGAAATAAATAAACATCTCCTATAGCTACTGCAGCAACTCTTGCTCCATTTCCAAGCCTCAAGTGGGTCTCACCCTCTCTAAGACGTCGGCTTCTTGTCATCACCTATAAATCATTGCAGATATGAGATCCACATCCGGTATCAAGTACCCAAGAAGTCGAATTTAGAGACATATTTATTTCTATGTAGAACATACCTTTTGCAGTTCGCAACTGCTCGAGGTACTCCTTGCAGTTCCTCCTCCAATGCCTAGGCTTGTGGCAGTGGTGGCAAACATCCTCATGCTTGTTTGGCTTGGAAGCCTTTGCCTTTGGCTTCTTGGTGGGCTTTTCCTCCTTCGCAAGGGCAGAACACTTCTTACCCTTGCGTCTAGGCCCCTTCTTCGCAGAGGAAGAAGAGCCCATAAGGAGGACGGGCTTGTCCTTCTTTATG
>KQ990130.1:66599-86037 GCA_001598015.1 Dorcoceras hygrometricum
CAAGCCTAGAGGTAAGATCTCACAGCAGATATAATATCAAGACAGATAATAGATCACATAAGTCACAGAGGAATCAAAATCAAATCAAAACTCTGTGCCTAGACTCGAGTGTGATCAAAAGAAATCGAGCTTATCCCAGTTTAAGCTCTGATACCAAAAATGTCAGGCCCCGTGCTAATTATAACAATTAACACATAATAAGCGCATAAACACGGAAGCTAAAAATCAGGGCTCAAAAATTTTTCGAAATACTATGGGCCTGAACTTCAAATCATACATTCAAAATATTCAATACTCAAAATATGAGTTAACTCAAACTCATACAACAAGTAACCACATAATATCAATTCAAAAATACAGATCCCCAAATACATGATAACACGGGGCATCCCCCGGTTCAATACATATCATAAATAGACTGGGACTCAGGGACGTGGGGATCGACCAGCCGAACTTCCACTCTGCCCAGATAGGTTACCTGAAACTCCTGCAAATGGGCAACGCAAACCCAAACAACAAATGCAGGAAGACAAGTATGAGGTCAAGCCTCAGTACGAAGAGCTATCAAAGCAGATAAACATGCAACATGCTATAATCAATTCTATGAATGCATGAGGGCTATCAAGAAATCGGATAGCTAGACTAGTCTATCAACTGGCAACTCAAATCAAGCCTCTATACCACTCACAGCCAATCAGCCGGTGGAAATCATCGGTCCGTGATCATCGAGGCCCGTCAGCCCATCACAGCTTGGTGGCAAGATGTATGCATGAATGCCATTCAATATTCTTGCTTAATGCATACAATTCATAATACGTGAAGCAAAACATAACTCAATCAATTACAGCATATAAATTCACGTAAGCCACATAACAGCAGTACACAACATCGAAATATAGACATGTTCACGCTCAAAGCTGCTAAGGGCTGCTCAATCGTACCTCGAATCCACAAATTCTACCTCACAAATTCAAACAGGGCACGGCAACACTCACGACCAGAAACCAGCAGCTTTCACGATCTTCTCCAAGGTCGTTCTGCAGCTTCAAATGGGTAACAATCGAAAGAGAAGTTCACAAGGAACCCAGCGCCACCAAAAACACTCAAATCTTCGACGGAGAACGACGGGAATCTAGGGAAGAAAGCCTCGGTGAACAGTAGCTCTACAAGGGTTTGAGAAAGAAGAGATAAGGAATGGCTGGCTCAAAATAATTCTAAGTGTTGATCAACACCTCTATATAAATACATCTCAAATATCTCGCCTGCTGATCACCAATCCAGTCGCAACTACCAGACGCAACGACCAGACGCAACAATCCAGACGCAACGACCAGACGCAACAATCCAGACGCAAATAAAACGACGTCACAGCGCCCACGTCATCAAATCCAGTCGACGCATAAAAACCAGCAGCTGCACAAGGAAAAACTCCCGCGACTGGTTTCCTCGTGCACAATAATAACCAACACAAACGCAACGACTGAAATTCAAACTCCATCCAGACGCAAGCTACTCTAACCATCAAGTTCCAAATCCTACCAGTCGTTGGCTACAGCACGGTTGATTCAGTACTTAGAGGAATTCGACAATTCTAACTTCAAAATTCATGTGGCTAAACCCAAACAATAAAATTAACCACTAATCTAAATCTTAATCCTCACAGGGTCAGTTGCCCCTTCATATTGGGTGCGATTTCACCACATTGAAACTGATATCAGTAGTCATTCGATCGAGTGCAATGGGACCTAAGTAGATCTTCTGAGCCATAAGTTTAATGAAAATGTTAACGCTGGAATTTGAATTCACTTCCAGAACAAAAGTTGCAGTAATTGGTGTATTATGTAATATCATCTGCATATTGTGCTTGTTACCTTCAGTTTGCTTGCTGAGCCCCTAGGCTCACTAGCTTTCTTGGTGCAGGTGAGTCGGCGCAGGAGCAGGCGGGAGGTGGAGTTTGAATCAGCAGCGACGTGTTAGTGTTTATCGAAGACCTGCGTTTCCGCGATGTTCATTTTGTATTTTGCTACTTTTGTTGTCTTTGATCTTAGTCACAATTGTATTGAGATCTGTTACAACAAGGATGAATTCAGATAGAGTTCAGTAGTTGTAATATCGCGAGTTCGCATTTTGTACTTTAAATTTGTAATGACAGCTGGTTCATTGTTATGGCGCCAATGGTTGTAATTCGAATTTTTTTTTACGAGCAAGATAATACAGCTTGTTCTATTTGCTTTTCAGCCCTTATATTTCCCTTTTATTTCCTTTTCTTCGATCTCGTGACTCCCATGAGGAATGGGGCGTCACAGTGGACCAGCAGGAACACCAATAAGAGAACCAGCTGGAACAGGAACTGTGAAGTCTGCTGGAGAAGTATCGAAGAAGAACAATTCAGCAGGAAGCTACAGTGTTCAAAAGTAGAAGAAATTAGCTGTTGGATTGAAGCGAAAAGAAATCGAGAATCAGTAGTGATGACGTCAGCATATATTCAGGAGAAAGCAATGAGCAGCAAGGATGACGTCATCACAATCAGCAGATGAAGAAAGCAGCTGGAGCGCTCAGCATAGATTATGTCATCAGCAGTGACATCACAATCAGCAGGAAGCTATCAGTAGTTGTGAAGAGAAGCGCAAGAGATGAAGCGACGTCGTACAAGAATTGTCCAGTCGCAAGCTACTGTTCACCAGCAGATGCTATTTGTAGTTAGCGATAGCAAAACGATGTCGTTCGAATAAGTTGGAACGACAACGTTTTGCCTTCGCACTAAGAATCAGTCGAAGGATTTTGCGATGGTGACAATCAGCAGAGAGCTTCAACCAGTCGAGGGAATTTGGAGTTGGCGATAGCAAAACGATGTCGTTCGAATAAGTTGGTACGACAGCGTTTTACCTTCGCGCTTAGATTCAGCAGAAGCGCAAAGACAGAAGAGTTCAGCAGAAGATTAATCCAGTCAAAAGCTACAGTGTATCCAGTCGACAAGACATCCAGTCGCAGTATTTGTAGTTTCAGTAGTGGTGCAAAGAATTCAACGCAATCAACGCTCAAGATGGAACAATCAATGGCTGAGATTAAGTCGTGCAAATTGCCTGGAATCAAGGGAACAAGATTTGTACTATTCTGGGAAATAGTACAATTTACAGAGGAGCGTTGCATGTATTTGGAAAGACGACGAATTAGCCTTGACAAGCGCAGAAGAGTTTTGGAATTTATCTAACGGCTATATTAGAGGGTATTTATACGAGAAGATTTGAAGGAAGAAGGTGACGATTGTTGATTGAGTGAAGAGACAAAATTACAGAGGGAAGAACACGGGAAGATGAAGCAATCGACAATCATTCTAGAGAGGAGCTTATTGTAGTGTCGACTGCTGAATCTTCATTAGCTCGTTTAGGAGCATTTCCCTAGTGTGTGAGATGTATCTTTTGAGAGTTGAGCGTACACTGTAATTCTCACACACAGATTCACTCGCACATTTTGTGAGTTGAGCTAAATTTTTTAGCGAGTGAATCAAAACCTTTCCAACACAGTTCCCGTACAAACACGATGACGTTAAACTTGTGTATATAGTTAGTCACACAGTTGCGGATGGTGTGCATTTGTGAAGTCTAGGAGTTCTCGCAGCTGCTGGTTGCGGGATTGGGTCTGTACGTGTTGTATAGATCAAAGTCTTCTAGTAGTGGATCCTTCCGAGGAGGAAGAAGGGGAGATGTAGGACATTGAGGTCCGAACTTCAAGAAACAAATCTTCTGTATCGTTTTCTTTAAGCTTTCAGCACTTGCTTTTCCTTTAGCACGCATACACAGATTTCAGCACTGCATTTTATACTTAGCATCGCATACAGTTCAGCACACAAGCACAGTAAGTCTCGAACAGATTTATGTGGAACATAAATCTGTTTAAGTTGGTTTTAAAATATTAGGATTCAGTTCTGGTATTTTCCGCATGATTTTTAAATCATACCAGATCTATCTCTGGTGCTCTGTTTATTTTAGATGTTCAAGAACATTGAGCTATTGCAGCTCGTTTATAGCAGCGCAAAATTTTATCGCTCATTTTAAATCAGCGGCTGCTAAGTCTCCTATTCGAAAAACAGGGACCAACAATTGGTATCAGAGCAGGTTGTTCTTGAACGAGCACTAATTTTAAAACTCATGTGCTATGTTTTAAATGTTTTAACTGTTTTGAGAAGCTTGTTCATGAAGGTCAGTTAATATGTTTTAAAATAGAAACGGTTTTCTATTGATGAACTATCACGGGATGCGTGAGTCTCGTGCGGATGCCAAGTTTCTATTTTCGTTGTGCTGTAAGAACACTTGGAGCGAGGCTCGGTGACAAGCACATGGGGCGAAATAGAAGTATGAAAATATGAGTTGTTCTCTGTTTACTGGTTCTTCATACATAAGTAACTCAGTAGCACATTGTTATTTGAAACAATATTTCGATGCTCTGATTTGTTTTAAAAGTTCTGTTTTGCGGATTTTCAGCTGGTGCCAAAAATTTTGTTTTTAAATGATTTGAGCTTATGTTATAAAAGACAGGGAGAGTGGCGTCGCTGTCTTTGATAATTTGAGATATGCACCAGTTCAGTTTCAAAATCATATAGCTCTTGCATACGGTGCTTCCCAAATGCTGGTTTTGTTTTTCAAATTTAAAACTCCTGCTGTTACGTTGTTTTTGTTGTAACAGTGTAGGGAAAGTTTTTGTTTTAAATATCGGGAAGACCAGCAGTTCGATCTCTTTTTGATTCCCAAAAAAAGGGAGAGAATTGTTAGAACATGCATCGTTTATTTAAGGTTTTGTGTAAATCAAAAAGGGAGAGATTGATGGATCTGTTTAGACAGATCCTGATTAAGTTTTGAATTACACAAAACCTACTATTGTGTTTCTAACAATTCTACTTAGTGTACAGATTTCAGATCGAAGAAAAAGATGAGCAGTAGTTGAAGTCTGTCCAGTCGATGGTTCTCAAAGATTAAGTTCAGCAGTTGGTTTGGTTTATCATTGTAATCGGCAGCTGGATTAGCAATGGAGACGTCCAAAGTTAAGTCAGGTGTTCGAAATCAGGCAGAGTCCAAGTTGAACCAGCTGGAGCATAGTGAACCAGCTGGAACGATAAGAACCAGCTGCAAGCGCTAAAGAGAAGGTGGACCAGCAGGAACACCAATAAGAGAACCAGCTGGAACAGGAACTGTGAAGTCTGCTGGAGAAGTATCGAAGAAGAACAATTTAGCAGGAAGCTACAGTGTTCAGAAGTAGAATAAATCAGCTGTTGGATTGAAGCGAAAAGAAATCGAGAATCAGCAGTGATGACGTCAGCATATATTCAGGAGAAAGCAATGAGCAGCAAGGATGACATCATCACAATCAGCAGATGAAGAAAGCAGCTGGAGCGCTCAGCATAGATGATGTCATCAGCAGTGACATCACAATCAGCAGTTAGCAAAACGATGTCGTTCGAATAAGTTGGAACGACAACGTTTTGCCTTCGCACTAAGAATCAGTCGAAGGATTTTGCGATGGTGACAATCAGCAGAGAGCTTCAACCAGTGAGGGAATTTGGAGTTGGCGATAGCAAAACGATGTACGTTCGAATAAGTTGGTACGACAGCGTTTTTGCCTTCGCGCTTAGATTCAGCAGAAGGGCAAAGACAGAAGAGTTCAGCAGAAGATTAATCCAGTCGAAAGCTACAGTGTATCCAGTCGACAAGACATCCAGTCGCAGTATTTGAGTTTCAGCAGTGGTGCAAAGAATTCAACGCAATCAACGCTCAAGATGGAAGAATCAATGGCTGAGATTAAGTCGTGCAAATTGCCTGGAATTAAGGGAACAAGATTTTTACTATTCTGGGAAATAGTACAATTTACAAAGGAGCATTGCACGTATTTGGAAAGACGACAAATTAGCCTTGACAAGCGCAGAAGAGTTTTGGAATTTATCTAACGGCTATATTCGAACAGAGGGTATTTATACGAGAAGATTTGAAGGAAGAAGGTGAAGATTGTTGATTGAGTGAAGAGACAAAATTACAGAGGGAAGAACACGGGAAGATGAAGCAGTCGACAATCATTCTAGAGAGGAGCTTATTGTAGTGTCGACTGCTGAATCTTCATTAGCTCGTTTAGGAGCATTTCCCTAGTGTGTGAGATGTATCTTTTGAGAGTTGAGCGTACACTGTAATTCTCACACACAGATTCACTCGCACATTTTGTGAGTTTAGATAAATTTTTTAGCGAGTGAACCAAAACCTTTCCAACACAGTTCCCGTCCAAGCACGATGATGTTAAACTTGTGTATGTAGTTAGTCACACAGTTGCGGCTGGTGTGCATTTGTGAAGTCTAGGATTTTTCGCAGCTGCTGGTTGCGGGATTGGGTCTGTACGTGTTGTATAGATCAAAGTCTTCTAGTAGTGTATCCTTCCGAGGAGGAAGAAGGGGAGATGTAGGACATTGAGGTCCGAACTTCCAGAAACAAATCTTGTGTATCGTTTTTTTAAGCTTTCAGCACTTGCTTTTCCTTTAGCACGCATACACAGATTTCAGCACTCGCATTTTATACTTAGCGTCGCATACAGTTCAGCACACAAGCACAGTAAGTCTCGAACAGATTTATGTGGAACATAAATCTGTTTAAGTTGGTTTTAAAATATTAGGATTCAGTTCTGGTATTTTCCGCATGATTTTTAAATCATACCAGATCTGTCTTCGGTGCTCTGTTTATTTTAGATGTTCAAGAACATTGAGCTATTGCAGCTCGTTTATAGCAGCGCAAAATTTTATCGCTCATTTGAAATCAGCGGCTGCTAAGTCTCCAATTCGAAAAACAGGGACCAACAATTGATATCAGAGCAGGTTTTTCTTGAACGAGCACTAATTTTAAAACTCATGTGCTATGTTTTAAATGATTTAACTGTTTTGAGAAGCTTGTTTATGAAGGCCAGTTAATCTGTTTTAATATAGAACCGGTTTTCTATTGATGAACTGTCACGGGATGCGCGAGTCTCGTGCGGATGCCAAGCTTCTATTTTCGTTGTGCTGTAAGATCACTTGGAGCGAGGCTCGGTGACAAACACATGGGGCGAAATAGAAGTATGAAAATATGAGCTGTTCTCTGTTTACTGGTTCTTCATACATAAGTAACTCAGTAGCACATTGTTATTTGAAACAATATTTCGATGCTCTGATTTGTTTTAAAAGTTATGTTTTGCGGATTTTCAGCTGGTGCCAAAAATTTTGTTTTTAAATGATTTGAGCTTATGTTATAAAATACAGGGAGAGTGGCGTCGCTGTCTTTGATAATTTGAGCTATGCACCAGTTTAGTATCAAAATCATATAGCTCTTGCATACGGTGCTTCCCAAATGCTTGTTTTGTTTTTCAAATATAAAACTCCTGCTGTTACGTTGTTTTTGTTGTAACAGTGTAGGGAAAGTTTTTTTTTTAATATCGGGAAGACCAGCAGTTCGATCTCTTTTTGATTCCCACAAAAGGGAGAGAATTGTTAGAACATGCATCGTTTATTTAAGGTTTTAGTGTAAATCAAAAAGGGTAGAGATTGATGGATCTGTTTAGACATATCCTGATTAAGTTTTGAATTACACAAAATCTACTATTGTGTTTCTAACAATTCTACTTAGTGTAGGTCCAAGTTGAACCAGCTGGAGCATAGTCAACCAGCTGGAACGATAAGAACCAGCTACAAGCGCTAAAGAGAAGGTGGACCAGCAGAAACACCAATAAGAGAACCAGCTGGAACAAGAACTGTGAAGTCTGCTGGAGAAGTATCGAAGAAGAACAATTCAGCAGTAAGCTACAGTGTTCAGAAGTAGAAGAAATCAGCTGTTGGATTGAAGCGAAAAGAAATCGAGAATCAGCAGTGATGACGTCAGCATATATTCTGGAGGAAGCAATGAGAAGCGCAAGAGATGAAGCGACGTCGTACAAGAATTGTCCAGTCGCAAGCTACTGTTCAGCAGCAGATGCTATTTGTAGTTAGTGATAGCAAAACGATGTCGTTCGAATAAGTTGGAACGACAACGTTTTGCCTTCGCATTAAGAATCAGTCGAAGGATTTTGCGATGGTGACAATCAGCAGAGAGCTTCAACCAGTCGAGGGAATTTGGAGTTGGCGATAGCAAAACGATGTCGTTTGAATAAGTTGGTACGACAGCGTTTTGCCTTCGCGCTTAGATTCAGCAGAAGCGCAAAGACAGAAGAGTTCAGCAGAAGATTAATCCAGTCGAAAGCTACAGTGTATCCAGTCGACAAGACATCCAGTCGCAGTATTTGTAGTTTCAGCAGTGGCGCAAAGAATTCAACGCAATCAACGCTCAAGATGGAAGAATCAATGGCTGAGATTAAGTCGTGCAAATTGCCTGTAATTAAGGGAACAAGATTTGTACTATTCTGGGAAATAGTACAATTTACAGAGGAGCGTTGCACGTATTTGGAAAGACGACAAATTAGCCTTGACAAGCGCAGAAGAGTTTTGGAATTTATCTAACGGCTATATTCGAACAGAGGGTATTTATACGAGAAGATTTGAAGGAAGAAGGTGACGATTGTTGATTGAGTGAAGAGACAAAATTACAGAGGGAAGAACACGGGAAGATGAAGCAGTCGACAATCATTCTAGATAGGAGCTTATTGTAGTGTCGACTGCTGAATCTTCATTAGCTCGTTTAGGAGAATTTCCCTAGTGTGTGAGATGTATCTTTTGAGAGTTGAGCGTACACTGTAATTCTCACACACAGATTCACTCGCACATTTTGTGAGTTGAGCTAAATTTTTTAGCAAGTGAATCAAAACCTTTCCAACACAGTTCCCGTCCAAGCACGATGACGTTAAACTTGTGTATGTAGTTAGTCACACAGTTGCGGCTGGTGTGCATTTCTGAAGTCTAGGATTTTTCACAGCTGCTGGTTGCGGGATTGGGTCTATACGTGTTGTATAGATCAAAGTCTTCTAGTAGTGGATCCTTTCGAGGAGGAAGAAAGGGAGATGTAGGACATTGAGGTCTGAACTTCCAGAAACAAATCTTGTGTATCGTTTTCTTTAAGCTTTCAGCACTTCCTTTTCTTTTAGCACGCATACACAGATTTCATCACTCGCATTTTATACTTAGCATCGCATACAGTTCAGCACACAAGCACAGTAAGTCTCGAACAGATTTATGTGGAACATAAATCTGTTTAAGTTGGTTTTAAAATATTAGGATTCAGTTCTGGTATTTTCCGCATGATTTTTAAATCATACCAGATCTGTCTTCGGTGCTCTGTTTATTTTAGATGTTCAAGAACATTGAGCTATTGCAGCTCGTTTATAGCAGCGCAAAATTTTATCGCTCATTTTAAATCTGCGGCTGCTAAGTCTCCTATTCGAAAAACAGGGACCAACAATTGGTATCAGAGCAGGTTGTTCTTGAACGAGCACTAATTTTAAAACTCATGTGCTATGTTTTAAATGTTTTAACTATTTTGAGAAGCTTGTTCATGAAGGCCAGTTAATCTGTTTTAATATAGAACCGGTTTTCTATTGATGAACTGTCACGGGATGCGCGAGTCTCGTGCGGATGCCAAGCTTCTATTTTCGTTGGGCTGTAAGATCACTTGGAGCGAGGCTCGGTGACAAACACATGGGGCGAAATAGAAGTATTAAAATATGAGTTGTTCTCTGTTTACTGGTTCTTCATACATAAGTAACTCAGTAGCACATTGTTATTTGAAACAATATTTCGATGCTCTGATTTGTTTTAAAAGTTCTGTTTTGCGGATTTTCAGCTGGTGCCAAAAATTTTGTTTTTAAATGATTTGAGCTTATGTTATAAAAGACAGGGAGAGTGGCGTCGCTGTCTTTGATAATTTGAGCTATGCACCAGTTCAGTTTCAAAATCATATAGCTCTTGCATACAGTGCTTCCCAAATGCTGGTTTTGTTTTTCAAATTTAAAACTCCTGCTGTTACGTTGTTTTTGTTGTAACATTGTAGGGAAAGTTTTTGTTTTAAATATCGAGAAGACCAGCAGTTCGATCTCTTTTTTATTCTCACAAAAAGGGAGAGAATTGTTAGAACATGCATCGTTTATTTAAGGTTTTGTGTAAATCAAAAAGGGAGAGATTCATGGATCTGTTTAGACAGATCCTGATTAAGTTTTGAATTACACAAAACCTACTATTGTGTTTCTAAAAATTCTACTTAGTGTACAGATTTCAGATCGAAGAAGAAGATGAGCAGTAGTTGAAGCATGTCCAGTCGATGGTTCTCAAAGATTAAGTTCAGCAGTTGGTTTGGTTTATCATTGTAATCGGCAGCTGGATTAGCAATGGAGACGTCCAAAGTTAAGTCAGGTGTTCGAAATCAGGCGGAGGCCAAGTTGAACCAGCTGGAGCATAGTGAACCAGCTGGAACGATAAGAACCAGCTGCAAGCGCTAAAGAGAAGGTGGACCAGCAGGAACACCAATAAGAGAACCAGCTGGAACAAGAACTGTGAAGTCTGCTGGAGAAGTATCGAAGAAGAACAATTCAGCAGAAGCTACAGTGTTCAGAAGTAGAAGAAATCAGCTGTTGGATTGAAGCGAAAAGAAATCGAGAATCAGCAGTGATGACGTCAGCATATATTCAGGAGAAAGCAATGAGCAGCAAGGATGACGTCATCACAATCAGCGGATGAAGAAAGCAGCTGGAGCGCTCAGCATAGATGATGTCATCATCAGTGACATCACAATCAGCAGGAAGCTATCAGCAGTTGTGAAGAGAAGCGCAAGAGATGAAGCGACGTCGTACAAGAATTGTCCAGTCGCAAGCTACTGTTCACCAGCAGATGCTATTTGTAGTTAGCGATAGCAAAACAATGTCGTTCGAATAAGTTGGAACGACAACGTTTTGCCTTCGCACTAAGAATCAGTCGAGGGATTTTGCGATGGTGACAATCAGCAGAGAGCTTCAACCAATCGAGGGAATTTGGAGTTGGCGATAGCAAAACGATGTCGTTCGAATAAGTTGGTACGACAGCGTTTTTCCTTCGCGATTAGATTCAGCAGAAGCGCAAAGACAGAAGAGTTCAGCAGAAGATTAATCCAGTCGAAAGCTACAGTGTATCCAGTCGACAAGACATCCAGTCGCAGTATTTGTAATCAACGCTCAAGATGGAAGAATCAATGTCTGAGATTAAGTTGTGCAAATTGCCTGGAATCAAGGGAACAAGATTTGTACTATTCTGGGAAATAGTACTATTTACAGAGGAGCGTTGCACGTATTTGGAAAGACGACGAATTAGCCTTGTCAAGCGCAGAAGAGTTTTGGAATTTATCTAACGGCTATATTCGAACAGAGGGTATTTATACGAGAAGATTTGAAGGAAGAAGGTGACGATTGTTGATTGAGTGAAGAGACAAAATTACAGAGGGAAGAACACGGGAAGATGAAGCAGTCGACAATCATTCTAGAGAGGAGCTTATTGTAGTGTCGACTGCTGAATCTTCATTAGCTCGTTTAGGAGCATTTCCCTAGTGTGAGATGTATCTTTTGAGAGTTGAGCGTACACTGTAATTCTCACACACAGATTCACTAGCACATTTTGTGAGTTGAGCTAAATTTTTTAGCGAGTGAATCAAAACCTTTCCAACACAGTTCCCGTCCAAGCACGATGACGTTAAACTTGTGTATGTAGTTAGTCACACAGTTGCGGCTGGTGTGTATTTGTGAAGTCTAGGAGTTCTCGCAGCTGCTGGTTGCGGGATTGGGTCTGTACGTGTTGTATAGATTAAAGTCTTCTAGTAGTGGATCATTTCGAGGAGGAAGAAGGGGAGATGTAGGACATTGAGGTCTGAACTTCCAGAAACAAATCTTGTGTATCGTTTTCTTTAAGCTTTCAGCAATTGCTTTTCCTTTAGCACGCATACACAGATTTCAGCACTCGCATTTTATACTTAGCATCGCATACAGTTCAGCACACAAGCACAGTAAGTCTCGAACAGATTTATGTGGAACATAAATCTGTTTAAGTTGGTTTTAAAATATTAGGATTCAGTTCTGGTATTTTCCGCATGATTTTTAAATCATACCAGATCTGTCTCCGGTGCTCTGTTTATTTTAGATGTTCAAGAACATTGAGCTATTGCAGCTCATTTATAGCAGCGCAAAATTTTATCGCTCATTTTAAATCAGCGGCTGCTAAGTCTCCTATTCGAAAAATAGGGACCAACAGGCCCACCATCTTCAAAAATCCTCCCACTAAGTCTAGTAATTTACAATAAATTTCCATGACATAAGGGATACATTTTAAGGGGTGGGAACGGGCCACAAACAGACCCACTATAATAAATGATAATCAACAATATTACAACCGAAATCACAAAACCTAAAGCATACACCTAACACATTGGGGCATGGCTCCCGATCATCCCAATTATGCAATCAATCTAATTAATATGCATAAATTTAAATAATCTAATTATTTATGGGAAAATCATATTTTAATCATAAAATCGGCCGGCGGAGTCTCGGCCTCCTTCGCGCAACCAGCGCGCACAACAGCATCCACCGTGCGCCGATCATTGCGCCAACCCGTCGGCCTCCATGCGAGAAGGAAGAAACAACCAGTCGCGCAAAATTGTGGCAACCAGGCGGCCGCTATGCGCGGTCATGCGCGGAGAGGAGGGGGCCGCCGCACACGGCGGCGGCCGGCGGCCATTGCAACAAGTTTTTTTGATTCGATCTGAAAAACAGAGATTAGATGCAATTATGGCAACAATTGTATTGAAGGATCCGAGCCATAGCTCTGATACCACTGTTGGAAAAGCGGTGGCGGATCCGAATCCCGTCTCCCGGCGAGGCAGCGGAAGAATAAAATTAGGTCGGGAAACGTTCAATACAATAAAACAGCGCTATAAACTACGTACCATTCATAGGGCTCTTAGTATATTACCTTGCTGGCGAATTGCGCCTGGCTCCAACCGGAATTACAAGAAGACCGGCTCTTCATGATAGGCGGCTGTAGATTCGTCAATCAGGTCCACGACCGGAAGGGAGACTCCTTCGTCAGCCTGCACTAGAAGGCCTGACGATATCAACGCGGACGGATTCTCCTCGAAAAACTGATCGGAGCAAGTCCGACCAATCAACGACGGGCGGCGGCCGACGGCGGGAAGCGGCGGCAGCGACGGCGGCGTGGGAGGAGAGGGAGAGGGGGCGGCCGTGCTTTAGGGTTAGGGTTAAGGAGTTGTGTAATGTGAATCACTTGTTAAGTTTTCACCAATTAAGCCTTAAGTCTAATTAAATAGACTAGCAATGGACTTGGACCGGCCCAACGGGACCGGGTCCAAATGACGATATCCGTCGCTGTGACTTCATCGTAACTACGATTGCTGATCAGATCAAGCCTATCGACTCAGTTTCCAAAACTGAATGATATGATATGAAAAACAATTTTTCAGATCATCCAACCCTAAATTGCAATTTAGTCCTCCAACTTTTGGAAATTGCAATTTGACCCCTGTTGACTTTTGGGAAGTCGCACTCCCTAAAATCCTCCTCCTATGCTCAACACATTGAGCTCAGTATCCATGCGGGAATCTCGAATCCAGTACTTGTGTGACCCTCAATGGTTCAGGGATACAGCTAGCCGTGGGCCCACAACCATTGTGGCTCTGGAATCACAATTCTGGACTTGCCCATCGGATCATGGTAAGAGCGTCTAGAAACATCGCCCCATGATCCCCTAGATATCACTGATAGTGCCTGCAAGAACCAGTTGGTCGTGGTTAGCGTACAGTACGGTCCTTTCAATCCATATATCCCGATCAGATCAACGACCATTGGTAAATTGAGAGTCGTTATAGATCCGATAGCTATGCACACATTTTGGAGATCGAATAGTGACATCGCGAGTGTAACTAGGTAAACCCATTTACCAAAAACACTTCTAGTACATAGGCCAGAGATTTATACACTATCGTCTCCTCAGATAACATAGGATCCACGCATGTCTGCGAGCGGTGAATCCTCGACAATGATGCATCGACTCCTACATGCATCGGGGCCTCACCCAATCCCACCGCCTAACGACCCCAAGTGAGTCGGCAAACGGGTCAAAGTGAGGCGCCTATCATGTAGAGCCTCAATGTCGTTTCGAGTCGTGAGGACTAATCAATACAACCAAGACCTCGGACTTATCCACTCGACAAATGGTAACTACTTGGAAAGTCCGAACGAGGGTAGTTAGATAGATCACCAGGTCACTATCCATCTGCATGCTCAGAACATCACAATGTTCCCTACCAATGAAACATGGTACTTTGTATCGCAGATGCTAGTCTCGAGCTCGGGCGGCCTTATCCTCATTTTGACGGCCCAATCGACTAGGAACGTGTTCAGAAAACACAGTGACTATTAGATGTGTTTCATGATAGCCGTCAGACCCACTATCACATCTAACATACACCATAGTGCATTCTAGGTCTTTACTCAACGCAATTTTTAATCATTATACAACACAATTAAAGTAAAGAACTCCATAAATAAATGCAAATATCATATATAAAGATTGTCATATACAAGAGTCTATAAACCCACACGCCACAAGTTGGCTAGTTGGGCATCTACTCTAACAGTCACGACCAAGGAAATATGGGAGAAGCTTATCCATATCTGCGAGGGAAATGAAGAAAATAATGAAAACAAGCTCACAGTAGCCCTGCAGATATTTGAATTTATGAAGATGAAATCTGGTGAAACAATGACAGAGTTTGACGGAGAGATTCAGCTTAGTGGTTATAGAGCTGACCAGATTGGGTAAAGAATACAACAACAGAGAGCTCGTGCTGAAAGTCATGAGAGCGCTTCCCAAGAAATGGGATGTAAAAGCAATGGCTATGAGGAAATCAAAGGACCTCTACAAACTGGAACTCCACGATTTATTCACAAATCTAAAGGCCTATTAATTTGAACAGGAGACCAGCTCGAAAGAAGGACCTTCCACGTCTCAAACTACGTAGGCCTTAGCTTTAACAGAAGAAAAGCCACAGAAGATAGCTGAGCAAATAAGCAACGTTGCAATGTCCCTCTTTGTTAAGAAACTGGGACGTTTTGCTGCGGACTGCACAAAACCAAAGCAGGATGATAGAAAGACTTCAGATCGTAGACGACACCTTTTTGATAAGAAACCATACATCAAGAGGCGGGATCACAAAGTTCTAGTTGCGGAGGAAAGAAAAAGAAAGTGGGCTGATTATGAATCAGATGAGAGAACTTCCAACAGCTCATCGAGCGACAGTGAAGAGGAAGTACAGTGTCTGATGGCTGATGGCTGATGACACTGATGAGGTATTTGATTTCTAAGATATTTTGTTTACACGAGGAGATATATTTCATGCACTTAAAGAAATTTTCTATGAGTACAAGAAGTTGTCTCAGACTTTCAAGGATGTTAAAGTTGAAAACGAGTGTCTGAAAGACAAGTCAGATAATATAAGTTGTTTACAGCTTGATGAATCAGACAGTCTAAATACTGAGATAAGTAAGCTGCATCAAGTGATGAGCTCTTGGAGAAACTCTTCTATTTCATTAGGCAAGCTGCATGAAGTCTAGAAGCCATTTAATGACAAAACTGGATTGGGCTTCTGCTCTGGAAAAATCAGCTCTAGTGATACTAGGACTCAATCAGATCTGGCAGATTAAAAGCTCAAAATTATGAGTTTTGTAAAAGCCAGTATGATACATGACACACTTGAATTGGTTATGTATGATGATCAGAACGTGTCTAAGCTAAACCAGAAGGGAAAGTGTGGTATAGGCTATGCTAAACCTGAGAATTCAAAGCCCAGCTGGCTAAGGAACAGAAGGACAAGGACCGAGCAAAAGCTGGTTCACAGTCGTCTGATCTGCACTAGCAAAGACGTAGTTCAGTGAAGGTAAGGAAGCATAACAGAGCAGTTCAGATCAGACGCAATCTGAATTGTCAGAATGTGAAACCAAGATTCAAAAGATCGCACACTAATTCTTCACGCACCCTATTGTACAAATACACAAACTGTCAATTTAATTCAAGTATGGGTCCCGAAAGGGTTAATCTGTTAGAGTAGATGCCCAACTAGCCAACTTGTGGCGTGTGGGTTCTTATTGACTCTTTGTATAACGATCTTTATTTATGAAATTCGTATTTTTTTATGGCATTATTTATCTTCATTATTTTATAATGTTAACAATTGTGTTGGATAAATACCTAGAATGCACCATAGTGTATGTTAGATGTGATAGTGGATATGATGGCTATCATGAAACACATCTAATAGTCACTGTGTATTCTAAAATCGTTCCTAGTCGATTGGGCCGTCAAAATGATGATAAGGCCGCCCGAGCTTGAGACTAGCATCTGCGATGTGAAGTACCACGTTTCATTGGTAGGGAACATTGTGATGTTCTAAGCATGCAGATGGATAGTGACCTGGTGATCTATCGAACTACCCTCGTTCGGACTTTCCAAGTGGTTACCATTTGTCGAGTGGATTAAGTCCGAGGTCTTGGTTGTACAGATTAGCCCTCACTACTCAAAACGTCATTGAGACTCTACATGATAGGTGCCTCACTTTGACCCATTTACCGACTCAGTTGGGGTCATTAGGTGGCGGGATTGGGTGAGGTCCCGATGCATGTAGGAGTCGATGCTTCGTTGTCGAGGATTCATCGCTCGCCCTTGTGCGTGGATATACTATGCTATCTGAGGAGATAATAGTGTGATAAATCTCTGGCCAGAGTACTAGATGTGTTTTAGGTAAATGGGTTTACCTAGTAACACGCGATGTCACTATTTGATCTCCGAGATGTATGCATGGTTATTGGATCTCTAGCGACTCTTGATTTACCAATGGTCGTTGATCTGATCGGGATATATGTGTTGAAAGGACCGTACTGTACGCTAACCATGACCAACTGGTTCTTGTGGGTTTATAGACTCTTGTATGAAACAATCTTTATATATGATATTCGCATTTATTTATATGGCGTTCTTTACTTTCATTATGTTTGTAATGATTTACAATTGCGTTGAGTAAAGACCTAGAATGCACTAAAGCATATGTTAGATGTGATAGTGGGTATGAAGGCTATCATGAAACACATCTAATAGTCGCTGTGTATCTGAACATGTTCCTAGTCAATTGGGCCGTCAAAATGAGGATAAGGCCGCCCGAGTTCGAGACTAGTATCTGCGATGCGAAGTACCATGTTTCATTGGTAGGGAACATTGTGATGTTCTGAGCATGCAGATAGATAGTGACCTGGTGATCTATCGAACTACCCTCCTATGCTATCTGAGGGGATAATAGAGTAAATCTCTGGGACCAGAGTACTAGAAGTGTTTTAGGTAAATGTGTTTGCCTAGTTACACTCGTGATGTCACTATTCGATCTCCAAGATGTATGCATAGCTATCGGATCTATAGCGACTCTCGATTTACCAATGGTCGTTGATCTGATCGGGATATATGGATTGAAAGGACCGTACTATACGCTAACCACGACCAACTGGTTCTTGCAGGCACTATCAGTGATACCTAGGGGATCATGGGGCGATGTTGCTAGACGCTCTTACCATGATTCGATGGGCAAGTCCGGAATTGTGATTTCGGAGCCACAATGGTTGTGGGCCCACGGCTAGCTGTATCCCTGAACCATTGAGGGTCACACAAGTACTGGATTCGAGATTCCCGCACGGATACTCAGCTCAATGTGTTGAGCATACAAGGAGGATTTTGGGGAGTGCGACTTCCCGAAAGTGAACAGAGGTCAAATCGTGATTTGCCGATGTTGAGGGGCAAAACGGTCATTTTGCAATTTAGGGTTAGATGATCTGAAAAATTGTTTTTCACATCATAACATTCAGTTTTGAAAACTGAGTCGATCGGTCCGATCTGATCGGCGATCGGAGTTACGATGAAGTCGCAGCAATGGATATCGCCATTTGGACCCGGGCACGATGGGCCGGTCCAAGTCCATTGTTAGTCTACTTAATGTAGAATTAAGGACTTTAATCAGAACTTACAATACAACTCTCTACCCTAACCCTAAGCTCTACACGCCGCCGTCCCCTCTTCTCTCTCAAGCCGCCGCCGCCGCCGTCGCCGTGTGCGCCGCCGCCGCCGCCTTCTTCGTCGGAAAATTGTTTCCGGCCAATTCGACGAGGAGAATCCGTCCGCTCAGATCTTGTCACGCCTTCTAGTGCAGGGTGACGAAGGAGTCTCGTATCCGGTCGTGAACCGGATTGGCGATATCTACCGCAATCTACCGTGAAGAGTCGACGTTATTGTAACTACGGTTGGAGCCAGGCACAAGTGCCAGCAAGGTAGTGTTTTGAACACCCTATGAATGACATTAATTGTGACACCCAAACCCAACGGGGCCACGAGAATTGGGGTAAACAAAATTTTCGAATAAAAGAAGGGCTAAAAGATAATTTGTTATAAGCTGCATCTCTTATAACTCAAAGGAAACAAAACTCAAGACCAATTCGAAATTCAGCAGGCACTCAAATACGCACGCTACTGCTAAAAACTTTTGCGGAAACAGGGTATTTCATATAACTTTGTAATTGCGGTTTACAACAGCTGCTATTCGATATAAATATACAACCATTGCTACTGATTTAATACAGCCAACCTAATCAAAACAATACAACTATGACACGGAAAACGTAGGCCTTGGATCAACACAACGCCACCCATCTGCTGATTCAAGTTCCACCTGCTGTTCTTTCATCAGCTGTCGTACCTGCACCATTTTAAAAGCTAGTGAGCCTAAAGGCTCAGCAAGTAAAATCTGAGTAGTATCAATTTCATAAAACGCAGGCAGACATCTGTACAATGCATATGTTATGGAACTTCAATATACAATATCATTTTCATAAACATTTCAATGGCAGAAACAGGGGAAGATAGCCCAGTTTCTCGTTTCTTTCAATTTTGTTTTCAGTTGATCATGGCATATAAGTTCTATTTGGTCCGTGTTGTACTTTGATCAAAATGACTTCCGATTTCAGTTTAGCATATAGCTCATATGAAAGGGCAGTCGACATCTAGACAACTGCTCACCCTTCTCCTTGGTGACCTTAACTATCTATGCCATAATCTAAAACATCTTTCGTTCCTTAACAATCTTTCTTTAAACATTTCTATAAAACATCGGGTTCCATCATTTAAAACATTTGCTTCCTATTTTAAAACTTTACTGAGTATTGAATTCGACTTTGGAAACATATCGTTAAACTGGAACTGATGGAGAGAAAAACCAGTCGAAATGAATAGTACCAGTCGCAAGACTAATACCTCCTGAAATGAAATGAAATACATCTGCTGGTGAACAGTACCAGTCACAACACATAAGAATTCAGTCGCAAGACAAGAATCCAGTCGAAACGATGTCGTTGGGGTGATCAGCAGAAGAATACAAAACTA
>KQ990130.1:95446-107208 GCA_001598015.1 Dorcoceras hygrometricum
CAGAGGGACATTGGGGTCAAACCCCAGTACGGAGAGCAACTATAAATCAGCAATGAACAACAAAGATAAAATGCAGATGCTATGCATGAAGAACGGGACAACAGCCGAAGGCTACAACCGAAGAAGGGAGCCAAGAACTCAAGCACAGCTCAACAGAATCTGCAACGAATAGTGGCCACGGTGTGTGTACAAGCATACGGGAATTACCCGCTCGTCTTTACACCACACCCGAATACCAGATGCATCAAACCGCTCAACCTGCCGTTGCCCAACCCATGAACTGTGGTAGTTAACCACTCGACGAATGAGGGCTAACAAATCCCAGCAAGGAGATGAGAGTGCGGTATTGCCGCTCGCCCTCGCATCCTGGTAAGAAACGAACAGCAACAACAAAGCACAATGCAACAAGATCTGAAATGACGTGAATTAATGCATGTATGCAACGGCTGATTAACACAGAACACACAGCAAGCATACCAGCAACCTCACATTAAATCCCACGCCAATTCCAAGCTATAACAAGCTCAAATCCGTACCTCGATTCTGTGCAACAATTACCACACACGGGATCCCGAGAAATCTGGTATGAAACCTGCTAAACAACGCACGAATAGAACTCAGGGGCTACACATAATTCACGGCCTGGGTGCAACAACTCAACCAGCAATTATTCGACCAATCTAACTCAACAGGAAGCTCTAAACAAGGCTAGGAGTAAGATCTCACCGAATAATCGAAGCGCTACCTGAACTACGTGAACACACGAACGAGGAAGCTACTTCGCGATCTCCTACCAGCCAACTACGCTTTCAGAAAATGGTATCAAACGAAGCACCGAAGAAAGAGGAGTCCAAATCTTCAACTCTTACTTCCAACAGATCTGTCTATCGCCGGGAATTGGAAGAAAATCACCGCGATGAACAGTAACCTAGGGTTCGCGACAGAGAATGGCAATCGGGAAAAATATTCTAAGTATGAGATCTGTTACTAATTCGAAGACCAAATCTTCTAATAAATACACTTCTCAACAGCTAACAGAAACAGGAACAGATTCCACCGACAAAATCAGTTGTCATCGCTGTTATCTCTGACTATCGCATTAAAATACCAACGTTTGAAATCCACGTCAGCATTGCTGCTGCTTCCTACCAAAACGCAACGTCTGAAATACCAACAGCTGACGCGATCGCTCATCGATGATGCAAAACCCCGTAAAAGATATCTCTACCCGCGACATCTGATAGCATCTCAATGGCTGATTCCAACACTTAGACAAATTCGATGACTTCAACTCATGCATCTACTACCAGTTGGTTTCAACCCGAGCAACACCTGATTGCGAAAACACGGGTCTCACATCTCTCCCCCACTAAAACGCGATTTCGTCCGAAATCAAACTCGGGGAAACAACTGAACTCACAACCAAGAGTTCAAGATAACTGAGCAAACAACAAACAACAACTAGGGAAAAGAGCAACCAAAACTAACCAACTACTGGAAACTGATACAACATCTACTCAAATAGATGCGGCCACTCACGCTTCATCTTCTCTTCCAGCTCCCAGGTAGCTTCTTCCCTACCATGTTTGCTCCATTGCACCATTACCAAAGGAATGGTTTTATTCCTCAACTGTTTCTCTTTTCTGTCTAGAATTTGCAAGCGATACTCCACATAGCTCAACGTTTGATCTAGCTCAACCTCTTCAGTTCTCAACACATGAGACGGATCTGGCTCGTACTTCCTCAACATGGAAACATGAAAGACATCATGTAGAGAAGATAATTCTGGTGGAAACAACAGCCGATACGCCAAATGGCCAATCCTATCAACAATTTCATACGGACCAACATAACGAGGGGCTAACTTTCCCTTGTGTCCAATGCGCATAACACTGCGAAACGGAGAAATTTTAAGGAATACCTGATCACCAGCCTGAAACTCTAGAGGTCGACGCCTCTTATTAGCATAACTGGCTTGGCGATCTTGGGCAGCTTTCATCCACTGTCGAATCAGATCCACATGATCTTTCATCTGCTGCACAAACTCTGGGGAAGACAGCTGCTTCTCCCCCACTTCTTCCCAACACATAGGCGATCTGCACTTTCTGCCATACAAAGCTTCGAACGGCGCCATACCAATTGTAACTTGATAGCTGTTATTGTAGGAAAATTCGACCAAAGACAACGCGTCTTGCCAGCTACCACCAAAATCCATCACAACAGCTCTTAACATATCCTCCAACATCTGGATAGTTCTCTCAGATTGACCATCTGTCTGGGGGTGATATGCAGTACTCATAGCCAATCTGGTACCCAAAGCTGCTTGCAAACTCTTCCAAAACTTAGAAGTAAACCTTGGATCTCGGTCAGAAACAATCGAAACAGGCACACCGTGCAGTCTAACCACAAAATCCACGTACAGTTTCGCCATTTTCTTCAAATAAAACGTCATACCATAGGGAATAAAGTGTGCAGACTTCGAAAATATGTCGATTACAACCCAAATCACATCGCAACCTCTGCTGGAACAAGGCAAATGCATCACAAAATCCATCGCTATGTGCTCCCAATTCCACTGGGGCACTTCCAAACTCTGCAACAGACCACCAGGTCTCATCCTTTCTGCCTTAACCATCTGACAGTTCAAGCAACAAACGACAAAACCAGCAACGTCACTCTTCAAACCAGCCCACCAGAAGTGCGGCTTCAACGCATGGTACATCTTCCGTGCACCAGGATGAACACTGTGTCTACTGCAGTGCGCTTCTCTAAGAATCTCCTCCCGAAGATCTATCAAGTTGGGCACAACCAACCGACCACGGAAACGCAAACAATCATCAGACGAAACAGAATAGTCTTCAAGCTGTCCAACCTGACCTTCAACTTCAACTCGTGGATGGAAGGATCTGTCCTTTGAGCGGCTCTAATGTTCGAAACAATTTGTGGCTCCCCTTGAAAAGAAGAAACCACAACATAATCCTCAGCCGGGTAAAACCTCCAACCAGTAGTGCTGAGATGCTCACAATCCTTAGAAATATACAGCGACGCAAGCATCTTTTCCGGAGCCTTCCTGCTCAACGCATCAGCCACTACGTTAACTTTCCCAGGCTGGTACTTGATCTCACAATCAAAATCCTTTAGCAGCTCCATCCACCTACGCTGTCTCATATTCAAGTCAGGCTGCGAAAACAGATACTACAAACTATTGTGGTCCGAATATACCACAAACTGCTCGCCATACAGATAGTGGAGCCAAATCTTCAACGCAAAGACCACAGTTGCTAGCTCCAGATCATGAACTGGATATAGAGTCTCGTGCGGTTTCAACTGCCGCGAGTCATACGCAATGCCTCAACCGTGCTGCATCAACACACAGCTCAATCCATTGAGCGAAGCATCAGAACATACGACGAAGCCACCTGAACCAGACGGCAAAGCCAACACAGGCGCAGTAGTCAACTTTTCCTTGAGCAATTGAAAAGAATTCTCGCATTGCTCAGTCCAAACGAACCGCTTGTCTTTCTGAGTCAACTGAGTCATCGGCCTAGCTATACTAGAGAAACGCTCTATAAAACGATGGTAATAGCCAGTCAGACCCAAGAAACTACGAACCTCAGACACATTCCTAGGACGCTCCCAGTTCAGAACAGCATCTACCTTACTGGGATCCACAGAAATGCCATCCGCTGAAATCACATGACCCAAAAAGAAACGCTCTATAAAACGATGGTAATAGCCAGTCAGACCCAAGAAACTACGAACCTCAGACACATTCCTAGGACGCTCCCAGTTCAGAACAGCATCTACCTTACTGGGATCCACAGAAATGCCATCCGCTGAAATCACATGACCCAAAAACACGACGCGATCCAACCAGAACTCGCACTTAGAGAATTTAGCATACAGCTGCGAGTCCCTCAACGTCTGAAGAACAACTCTCAAATGCTCCTTGTGCTCCAAATGAGTCTTCGAATACACCAAGATGTCGTCGATGAACACTATCACAAACTGATCTTAAACTCGCGGAAGACTCGGTTCATCAATCCGAAAGGCATTACCAAAAACTCAAAGTGCCCGTACCTAGTACGAAAAGCAGTCTTTGCAACATCTTGATCTCTAACTCTCAGCTGATGGTACCCTGAATGTAGACCGATCTTCGAATATACAGCAGAACCTTGCAACTGGTCAAACAAGTCGTCGATCCTCGGAAACGGGTACTTATTCTTAACAGTAACTTTGTTCAGCTGACGGAAGTCAATGCACATTCTCATTGTGCCATCCTTCTTCTTGACAAACAAAATAGGCGCTCCCCACGGCGACATGCTAGGTCTGATAAAACCTTTCTCCAGCAAGTCATCCAGTTGCACCTTGAGCTCTCTCAACTTAGCAGGCGCTAAATGATATGGTGCACGTGAAATCGGAGCTGTGCCAGGCACCAACTCAATGCTAAAGTAAATCTCCCTCTGCGGAGGAAAACCAGGAATCTCCTCTGGAAACACATCAGGAAAATGACGCACCACAGGAACGTCGCTGAGCTGCACATGCGAAGAAGAAGATGTATCCAACGCATAAATCATAAAACCAGCGTTCTCCTCCGACAACAAGCTGAACATCTCCATCGCTGAGAGTAACGGAATCTTCGAATGAGATTTAGCATCATAGAAATTCCATTTCTCACCGGTCTGAGGCCTAAAACGCACGATCCCATGGAAACAATCTACGGAGGCCCTATAATTAGACAACACGTCCATTCCCATAATGCAGTCAAAATCCCACAACATCAAACGAATCAAATTCGCTATCAACACATGCTCGCCAAACCTCAGAACACCATCCAACAAAACTTCCTGGGAGAACAGGCTCACGCCGCCAGGAGTAGAAACAGACACAACATCGCGCAAAGAAATGGTATGCAGACCATGCTCAACCACAAATGCATCAGAAATAAACGAATGCGATGCGCCAGTGTCAAACAACACTTGTGCAGGAAAATCAAAGACAAGGCATGTACCTGCAATCACCCTGCTCGGCGTCTCCTCTGCTTGCTCCCAAGTAATGGCGTTCACCTGAGCATGCTGAGGTCCAGAGAAAAACTGCTGAGGCGACTGTCCAAAACGTGACGGACCAGGCTGCTGGAACGGCCTAAACGGATCCAATCCTGGGCTGCGGAAACTGAGGGGAACGACCCTTAGACGATCCTCCTCGACCCTGAGGTGGGTCTGCGGCTTGCTGCGATCCAGCCGACGGACACACCCTCACAAAATTCCCATACTGACCACAGATATTACAAGAGCCCTGCACACCAACGCACTGAGTCGATGGATGCTTGCCTCCACAGTAACCACAAAACTCTGCCCTAGAACCACTGCTACTAGAGCTACCAGACCCAGAATAACCCGAACCAGACTTCTTCTTAAACTGATGGCCACGAGATCGGAACCTCTGGCGGCTAGACTGCTGCGGCTTGCTGCGATCCAGCCGACGGACACACCCTCACAAAATTCCCATACTGACCACAGATATTACAAGAGCCCTGCACACCAACGCACTGAGTCGATGGATGCTTGCCTCCACAGTAACCACAAAACTCTGCCCTAGAACCACTGCTACTAGAGCTACCAGACCCAGAATAACCCGAACCAGACTTCTTCTTAAACTGATGGCCACGAGATCGGAACCTCTGGCGGCTAGACTGCTGAGCCATCTGTTGCTGCTGCTGCTGGGGTTGATGGGCAGACTGCGAAGACTGCGAAGACTGCGCTCCCTGAGCAGCGGGACGACCACCCTGCGCACCTCGAGGCCTAGCACGCGACCTCCGGTTCCGCAGAACTTCCTCGATATCGATTACACTATCCACAACCTCTGCATAGCTCTTTGTTTTGCTCGACAAAACCAAAGTATACAACTCCTCGCTCAGTCCCTCAAGAAACTTCGTCCTTTTCGCCCTCTCTCGGCCAGCTACATGCGGCACATACGCAAGAAGAGAGGAAAACCTACGGGCATACTCCCTAACAGACATGCTGCCCTGCTCCAAGTTGTCGAACTCCCTCTCACGGGCGTTCACGTAAGACTCCGGGACATACTCCTATCTGAAGGCAACGCAGAAACTGTCCCAAGTAATCTCCACACCTGTCTCCTCTAGCGTCCTCGAAGCGCCTCGCCACCAGCGCTCCACACCCTTCCTCAACTGAAAGGTCGCCAAACTCAATCGAAGCACATCATCATACTGAACACGATCGAACAAACCAGTGATGTGCCATAACCACGAATCCGCATCCTCGCTAGACTCGTCACCGTTAAAGATCTGGGGACTCATCCTCTGGAACCTTGCCATCACAATCTCCATGCTCTCCACTCAGGTTGCCAGGTCATCGACTTCCTCCTCCTCACGCCTACCACGACCACGACGAGGAATACTACGCTGATCCTCATTCTGTCCCTCCGATTCCTAAAACTGCTCCCTACCTCTAGCTCTACGTCTAGGCGGCATCTACGAAGGCACTAAACAGGATAAGGTAACACAGACCAAGTACAACATAGATAGCACATATCACAACAATATGCAACACATACATCACATAGCCAAACACAAGCAACACACGACACTGTGCCTAGACTCAAGTGTGATCAAAGAAATCGAGCTTATCCCAGCTTAAGCTCTGATACCAAAAATGTCAGGCCTCGTGCTCACATCAGAGATAAACCACGCAAAAACAAGCGGAAGCAACTAAAAAGTGGTTAATTTTTTTTTTTTGGCCTGAGGGTTTAAAACAATATAATTTAAAATACGGCAATACTCAAAATATATCCCAGTTACACAACAAGCAAAGGCTACAAGCCCAAAATAAAATAGTACAGCAAAAAACATGCATCAAGTACCTGACAACAACCACAACTGAATACGACAGAGCACAGGGCATCCCCCAGCTAACAGTACTGATACATATATATACTATACTAACTGGGACACTCTAACCACGTACAGACAAAAAACATGCATCAAGTACCTGACAACAACCACAACTGAATACGACAGAGCACAGGGCATCCCCCAGCTAACAGTACTGATACATATATATACTATACTAACTGGGACACTCTAACCACCTCCTGGGGCACCTCCAGCTGGATTAAAACCACGACCAGCTGTAAAACCTGGAGTCCTTGAAAACAAACACAGACAACAAAACAAACCAAGCCCCAGAGGGACATGGGGTCAAACCCCAGTACGGAGAGCAACTGAAATAGCTAAAGAAACAACATAAGATAAAATGCAGATGCTATGCATGAAGAACGGGACAACAGTCGAAGGCTACAAACGAAGAAGGGAGCCAAGGAACTCAAGCACAACTCAACAGAATCTGCAACGAATAGTGGCCACGGTGTGTGTACAAGCATACGGGAATTACCCGCTCGTCTTTACACCACACCCGAATACCAGATGCATCAAACCGCTCAACCTGCCGTTGCCCAACCCATGAACTGTGGTAAATAACCACTCGGCGCATGAGGGCTAACAAATCCCAGCAGGGAGATGAGATTGCGGTATTGTCGCTCGCCCTTGCATCCTGGTAAGAAACGAACAGCAACAACAAAGCACAATGCAACAAGATCTGAAATGACGTGAATTAATGCATGTATGCAACGGCTGATTAACACAGAACACACAGCAAGCATACCAGCAACCTCACATTAAATTGTCGATGCAGCGGTGGATCCGGATCTTGCTCCCGGGGCGTAGCGGAAGAATAAAAAATTGGAACCTGGGAACGGTCAATACACCTGCAAATCAGTATATAAACATACATAGGATGTTTAGATCAGTACCTTGCTGGCGTCTAGGCGCCTGTCTCCGACCAATTTCACGAGGAAATCGGCACTTCAACGGTTGGCTGTGTCGGCCTCCTAATCCGGTCGACGACCGGAATCCCAATTCCTTCGTCGGTCTGTACTAGAAAACACGACGAAGATTTCACGGATGGAATCTCCTCGCCGGAACGGTCGAAACAAGTCCGACGGCGTCGGCGGCGGGCAGCGACGGCGTCGGCGGCGGGCAGCGACGGCAAGGCGGCGACGACGTGGGGAGGAGAGGAGAGGAAGAGAGAATATAGCTGAGGAGCTTTTGGTACGTCTCAAATGAATACCCCAGGGCCCCTATTTATAGATTTTCCATGGGCTTGAACCAGCCTAATGGGCTTGGGTCGGGCCCAGGCCCAGGGTGTGTTAGAGTAGATGCCCAACTAGCCAACTTGTGGCGTGTGGGTTTATAGACTCTTGTATGAAACAATCTTTATATATGATATTCGCATTTATTCATATGGCATTCTTTACTTTCATTGTGTTGTATAATGATTAACAATTGCGTTGAGTAAAGACCTAGAATGCGCTATAGTGTATGTTAGATGTGATAGTGGGTATGACGGCTATCATGAAATACATCTAATAGTCGCTGTGTATTCTGAACTTGTTCCTAGTCGATTTGCGCCGTCAAAATGAGGATAAGGCCGCCCGAGCTAGAGACTAGTATCTGCGATGCGAAGTACCATGTTTCATTGGTAGGGAACATTGTGATGTTCTGAGCATGCAGATAGATAGTGACCTGGTGATCTATCGAACTACCCTCGTTCGGACTTTCCAAATGGTTACCATTTGTCGAGTGGATATGTCCGAGGTCTTGGTTGTACTGATTAGTCCTCACGACTCGAAACGTCATTGAGACTCTACATGATAGGCATCTCACTTTGACTCGTTTGCCGACTCAATTGGGGTCATCAGGCGGTGGGATTGGGTGAGACCCCGATGCATGTAGGAGTCGATGCATCATTGTCGAGGATTCACCGCTCGTAGACATGAGTGGATATCCTATGCTATCTGAGGGGATAATAGTGTATAAATCTCTGGCCAGAGTACTAGAAGTGTTTTAGGTAAATGTGCTTACCTAGTTACACTCGCGATGTCACTATTCGATCTCCAAGATGTACGCATAGCTGTCGAATCTATAGCGACTCTCGATTTACCAATGGTCGTTGATCTGATCGGGATATATGGATTGAAAGGACCGCACTGTACGCTAACCACGACCAACTGGTTCTTGCAGGCACTATCAGTGATACCTAGGGGATCATGGGGCGATGTTGCTAGACGCTCTTACCATGATCCGATGGGCAAGTCCGGAATTGTGATTCCGGAGCCGCAATGGTTGTGGGCCCACGGCTAGCTGTATCCTTGAACCATTGAGGGTCAAACAAGTACTGGATTCGAGATTCCCGCACGGATACCCAGCTCAATGTGTTGAGCATGAGAAGAGGATTTTGGGGAGTGCGACTTCCTAAAAGTCAACAGGGGTCAAATCGGGATTTCCCGCTGTTGAGGGACAAAACGGTCATTTTGCACTGGGGTTCTGAAAAATGGTTTTTCAGATTATAGTGTTCAGTTTTGGAAACTGAGTTGATCGGTCCGATCTGATCGGCGATCGGAGTTACGATGAAGTCTCGGTGATGGGGATGAACCGAATGTTCATCCGTTGGACCCGGGCCCGTTGGGCCGGATCCAAATCCATCACTAAGTCTATTTAATATAGACTTAGGCTTTAATCTAAACAACACACTTAACTCTCCTAACCCTAAACCTAAGCTTGGCCGCCGCCCCTTCCCTCCTCTCATAAGCCGCCGCCCTTGTGCCGCCGCCGTCGCCGCCTTGTGTCGCCGGAAAATTTTTCCGGCCAACTTGACGAGGAGAATCCGTCAGCGTCGATCTCGTCAGGCCTTCTAGTGCAGGCTGACGAAGGAGTCTCGCATCCGATCGTGGACCTGATTGACGTAGTCTACCGCCATCTACCGTGAAGTGCCGATTTCCTCGAGAAAATGGTCGGAGCCAGGCACGAGTTGCCAGCAAGGTAGCAATCTAAACGCCCTATGAATGTCATAGATTATCTGTTCTTAGAATTGTATTGATCGTCTCCCGGCAATTTTTGTTCTTCCGCTGCCTCGCCGGGAGGCGTGATCTGGATCCGCCGCGGTTCAACCAACAGTGGTATCAGAGCCAGGTTTTCGGATCTGATCAATACAGTTATTGCCAAATTGTATCAAATCTCTCGAATTTCAGATTCAAATCAAAAATTTTTGGGAAGGTCGCCGGCCTCCGCCCCCCAGCTGCCGCTGCGCGCACATGCGCGCGCGAGGTTGCACCGGTTGCAATCGGAAACTACCTTTTGGGGGTCATGGATGGCTGATATTATTCGGGTCCATGATCGCTTGATTGGGCTCCGTGTACCCACTAAAGAAACCTGTTTTCTCGATTTCATTAGAGGGTGGTAAAATCGTTAAAATAGTGGGAGGGTAATTCATAAAACTTAACGACCTTGTTTTATGTCTTAGCTTATATCTTATATAGTTAGTGATGTATGTCTGCTTTCCTTTTCAGTATTATTGCTTATAAAATGGTTTCGATGAAAAACCCGCTTGCTGCTATACTAGATAGCAACAGGTTCATCGGTCTGAACTACCAAGACTGGCTCCACAACCTCAATCTTGTATTGGCCTCGGAGAAACTTCTTTATATGATAGAGAAGAGTCCTCCGAAGGAAGCCCTTGCCGATATCAGCCCTGAAGAGCTGATAACGCTTAAACAATGGTGGGACGACGAGGTTAAAGCTCGGTGCTATGTGATGGCATCGATGTCCAATGAAATGCAACGGCGTTTTTGAGAAGACGAAGTATGCTGCTGACATACTTTTTCATCTCAAAGAGCTGTACGGGAAGAACTCTCGACATGAGAAGTTCACGGCTGTCAAGGAGCTTATGACAAGCCGCATGCGCGATGGGACTTCGGTCCGCGAGCATGGGGTTCGTATGATTGGGCTCGTTGAAAAGCCGTCGGGCCTTGATATCGCACTTCCACACGAGCTGTCGGTGGATGTACTTCTCCTCTTGCTGCCCGCTGCATTTGACCCCTTTGTGGTCAACTTCAACATGAACAAGCTGGCAGCCACCCTTGAAGAGGTGATTAACATGCTTGTAGTGTTTGAAGGGACCATAAAGAAGGACAAACCCGTCCTCCTCATGGGCTCTTCTTCCTCTGCGAAGAAGGGACCCAGATGCAAGAGCAAGAAGCGTTCTGCTCCTGCGAAGGAGGAAAGGTCCGCCAAGAAGCCAAAGGCAAAGGCTTCAAAACCGAACAAGTCTGAGGATGTTTGTCACCACTGCCACAAGGCTGGGCATTGGAGGAGGAACTGCAAGGAGTACCTCGAGCAGTTGCAAACTGCGAAAGGTATGTTCTAAATTGAAATAAATATTTCTCTTAACTCGACTTCTTGGGTACTTGATACCGGATGTGGATCTCATATCTGCAATGATTTGCAGGTAATGACAAGAAGCCGACGTCTTAGAGAGGGTGAGACCCACTTGAGGCTTGGCAATGGAGCAAGGGTTGCTGCAGTAGCTATAGGAGATGTTTATTTACTTCTGTCTTCTGATTTTAAGTTGTTATTGAGAAACGTTTTATTTGTTCCCGAATTAATAAAGAACATTATTTCTGTTTCTATGCTTGATAGTGATGGATATTCTTGTATGTTTGCTAATTCGATTTGCAATATTTACAAGAATGAATGTTTAATTGGAATTGGGGAACGCGAAAACGATTTGTACACCTTAAAATTAAAAGACGTTCAAACTCGCGATGTCGAAGCACATACAACAACGATTAAAAGGAAACACGATAACTTGAACCCAGCACAACTTTGGCACGCTAGGCTAGGTCATATT
>KQ990131.1:1618-13466 GCA_001598015.1 Dorcoceras hygrometricum
TTCAGATTTGAGTCATGTATGTTCATGAATGTTCTTCTTTCTAATGAATGGTAACATCTGAACATGACTTTATGTAATCGGGGATGCTAGTCGAATCAGAAGCTAAGTCTGGTTTGATAGGAAAAACTGGTATCGTAGATGTCATTCACGGATGTTGCAGCACCAAATTCTTAGTCAGATTTTGGTTCCTATGTTAGTGACTAAATTTTGTGTTTAAATCAGCAGTTTTCATTTCAGCGAGTGTTTTCGCTACACATCAGATTTTGGTCAGATTTCATAGTATTAAATACTTCATTGCTGAGTTGCTTAAATTTATTCATTGACATCTGAGTTGACTAAATCGCAGCTGTTTTACTCCTAAAGACTATTCTGTTGGACATCTGTTTTCGCTCTAATTTTACTATTCTATAATCAGACATCTGTTTCTTTTTCAAACACTATTTCTGCATGACATCCGAGTTGACCAACGACATCTGGTTTAACGTTGGTTATGCATTTTTCACAAGCGAGATCTGTTTTGCTTTTCAGTATAGTTTCCTTTAGAGAACTCTGTTCACATTTCAGCGATCATTTTCCAATAGTCAAATCTGATACTCAGAAAGTGTTAAAAGATGCGAACCCAGTAAGATTTCAAAGAAAGACAAGAGTTTAAGGAACGAAAGTTTATTTTAAGGATTTATGGCATAGATAACAGATGGTCATAAAGGAAGGGTGATCAGCTGTCCAGATGTCAGTTGCCCTTTCATAAAGGAAGGGTGAGCAGTCGTCGAGAGTGTCGATTGCCCTTTCACAATGAACTATATGCTGAGAACTGATATCAGAAGTCATTTGATCAAGTGCACAACGGACCTAAGCAGAGCTTCTAAGCCATAAATCATAAAGTTTAAGAAATTACATGAAGGGATCTGGGTTATTATCCCTGCATACAAGTTACGAAAGAAAGTTTTAAGAAAGTTTACGAAAGAATGTTTATGTTTAAATGAAGTTCCTTTAAACTCTGTTATGAAATTGTTTAGATGTCTGCCTGCGTTAAATGACCTTGTTAGTACTCAGATTTTACTTGCTGAGCCATTAGGTTAATTAGCTTTTAAAATGGTGCAGGTGAGACAGTAAAGGGACAAGCGGAAGGTGGAATCTGAGACAACTGGGTGGTGAAGTGTTTATCTATGGACGGTGTTTTCCGTGTGTTAGTTGTTTTTGTCTTTTATCTTAGACATCTGTATTAGATCTATTGCAACAGTAGTAAATTCATATAGAATTTCATATGTTGTAATATCGCATTCCCAGTGTATATATGAAATCAGTATTTCGCAAAATTCCAGTACTTGGCGTCGAACGTGTGTATGTCAGTTTTGTGTCGTGTTTTGAAATCTTTCTAAGTTATAAGAAATACAGCTTATAAAAAATTGCCGTTTAGCCTTTCTTTCTATTTCCAAATTTTAATTCACCCCAAATTGGTGACCCCGTGGGTTTGGGTGTTCACAACATGGTATCAGAGCAATGTTCATGAGATAAACACATGCACTGTCAGTTGGATCAGATTTCATCGACCGTTTCTCTAAAACTGTGAGTTTATTTTTCAGAGCATTGTCTATAAAGGAAGGGTGATCAGCTGTCCAGATGTCAGTTGCCCTTTCATAAAGGAAGGTGAGCAGTCGTCGAGAGTGTCGATTGCCCTTTCACAATGAAGTATATGCTGAGAACTGATATCAGAAGTCATTTGATCAAGTGCACAACGGACCTAAGGAGAGATTCTAAGCCATAAATCATAAAGTTTAAGAAATTACATGAAGGGATCTGGGTTATTATCCCTGCATACAAGTTAAGAAAGAAAGTTTTAAGAAAGTTTACGAAAGAATGTTTATGTTTAAATGAAGTTCCTTTAAACTCTATTATGAAATTGTTTAGATGTCTGCCTGCGTTAAATGACCTTGTTAGTACTCAGATTTTACTTGCTGAGCCCTTAGGTTCATTAGCTTTTAAAATGGTGCAGGTGAGACAGTAAAGGGACAAGCGGAAGGTGGAAGCTGAGACAACTGGGTGGTGAAGTGTTTATCTATGGACGGTGTTTTCCGTGTCTTAGTTGTTTTTGTCTTTTATCTTAGACATCTGTATTAGATCTATTGCAACAGTAGTAAATTCATATAGAATTTCAGATGTTGTAATATCGCATTCCCAGTGTGTATATGAAATCAGTATTTCGCAAAATTCCAGTACTTGGCGTCGAACGTGTGTATGTCAGTTTTGTGTTGTGTTTCGAAATCTTTCTAAGTTATAAGAAATACAGCTTATAACAAATTGCCGTTTAGCCTTTCTTTCTATTTACAAATTTTAATTCACCCCAAATTCGTGACCCCGTGGGTTTGGGTGTTCACAACATGGTATCAGAGCAATGTTCATGAGATAAACACATGCACTGTCAGTTGGATCAGATTTCATCGACTGTTTCTCTAAAGCTGTGAGTTTATTTTTCAGAGCATTGTTTTTAAATTTTTTTAGCATGTTCTGATAATTATATGTGGTGGATTACGGGCTATAGAATATAAGATGTCAGGAAGAGGAAGAGGTATAAGAGGTAATCCCTTAGAAGAAACCAGTCCTGATAGTAATGCTAGTATCGCTCAACTCCTAAGACTGCTGGTAGAGCAAACCGGCAGGGGTAATGGCCAATATTCTAGCAATAGAGGACCAAGCCATGATGATCCCCAAGAAAAGTTCAGAAGACAGAATCCGAAGGAGTTTAGTGGTACAACAGACCCATTAGTTGCTGAAAGCTGGATCAAATCGATGGAGGTTATCTTTGAGTACCTCCAGATGCCAGATTTAGATAGGCCTAGGTGTGCAATCTACATGTTAAGAGATGATGCCATGATTTGGTGGGAAGGAGCTAAGCTGTCTGTGGATTTGTTGAATCTTACTTGGGCAGATTTCAAACAAGTATTCTTTGAGCAATACTTTATGGCAGACAAGAGGTCTGAATTGAAGAGAGAATTTCTGACCCTGAAGCAGGGGATCATGACCGTACAGGAGTATGTGCGGGCATTTGAAAGAGGGTGTTACTTTGTGCCTTTGATAGGTAACGTCCCAGAAGAAAAATTAAGTCACTTTGGGAAGGATTGAAGCCTATGTTCATGATGAACGTTAGGCTATCTGTGCCCAAGACTTATAGAGAAGCAGTGGATAGAGCCCTGCGAATTGAAAGAGACTGGAAAATGTTTATGAAGAAAGGCAGCAGAAGAGGCAGGCCTTTCAGCAGAAAGATCAGAGGCCCTTCAAGAAGCAGAATAAGAATCTGCAGAGGCCTCAAGAGCAGAAACCTCTACCGATCCAATCCATTAGTGCAGTTCCAGCTATCAATAGCAGACCAGTGTGTCCTAAGTGTCAGAAAATCCACCCTGGTCAATGCAGACTTGGACAGAATGTCTGCTACAGATGTGGGTTGCCATGGCATATCATGAAGAATTGCCCAAAGTCAAGGAAACTGGTGACCAGTAGATCTTACGTGATGACAACTGATCAAGCCAACCCAGACTCGACAGTAGTCATGGGTAAGATTATGATTGCTGGTTTGCCTTCTATGGCTTTGATAGATTCAGGAGCTACTCATTCCTTTATAGTAGCCAATTATCTAAGAAGTTACCCATTAAGCCTGACCAAGTAGCTACAGGCTTTTGTGTAACAGTGCCTTCGGGAGAACAGTTAGTATCTCATGATTTGTTTCGAGGTTTAGAACTTAGACTTCAAGGGCATTTAATTACTGCTAATTTAATTGTATTGCCGATTCATGAGTTTCATATGATTTTGGGAGTAGACTGGCTTACTAAGTATGGAGTAGTGATAGACTTTAAGCTTCGAACAGTAGTGGATAATCCACCCATAGGAGATCCATTTAAGTTTGAAGCCAATCATGTTTGGAGGATTCCCCGTATTATATCAGCTCTTAAGGCTCACGTTGTTTGAGGAAAGGAGGGGTAGGATTTTTGGCAAGCTTGTCGCCCTTAGCTATGATTAGGAAGCCCCAACTTTCAGATGTCAAGGTGGTGAATGAGTTTCTCGAGGTTTTTCCAGAGGATATACATGGACTACCACCAGACAGAGAACTGGAATTTTCGATTGATTTAATTCCAGGAGCAGCTCTAGTTTCCAGACCACCCTACCACCTAGCTCCATCAGAGATGAAGGAACTAAAGGAACAGATACAAGATTTGTTAGATAAGGGGTTTATTAGACCGAGCACTTCACCCTGGGGAGCCCCTGTTCTTTTTGTTAATAAGAAATATGGGAGTCTGAGGTTATGTATAGATTATCGGGAGTTGAATAAACTGACCATTAAGAATAAATATCCCCTTCCTAGATTGAGGATCTTTTTGACCCGTTAAAAGGATCAGTAGTCTTTTCTAAGATTGAATTGAGATCTGGTTACCATCAGTTAAAGATTAAGGCATCAGATATCTATAAGACAGCTTTCAGAACTCGTTATGGTCACTATGAGTTTTTAGTAATGCCTTTTTGACTTATGAATGCTCCATCAGCTTTCATGGATTTAATGAATAGATTTTTCCAACCATTTCTGGACCAATTTGTAATGGTGTTCATAGATGATATCTTAGTATATTCTAAGACCAGATTTGAGCATGTCGATCATTTGAGGACCGTGCTTCAAGTGTTGAAGAATAAGCAGTTGTTTGCTAAATTTAGCAAGTGTGACTTCTGGTTGGAAAAATATGGTCACTATGAGTTTTTAGTAATGCCTTTTTGACTTATGAATGCTCCATCAGCTTTCATGGATTTAATGAATAGATTTTTCCAACCATTTCTGGACCAATTTGTAATGGTGTTCATAGATGATATCTTAGTATATTCTAAGACCAGATTTGAGCATGTCGATCATTTGAGGACCGTGCTTCAAGTGTTGAAGAATAAGCAGTTGTTTGCTAAATTTAGCAAGTGTGACTTCTGGTTGGAAAAAGTAGCATTCTTAGGTCATATTATATCTAAGGATGGATTGGAAGTTGACCGGCTAAGGTAGAAGCTGTTCGTGACTGGCCATTACCAAGATCTGTTTAAGAGATAAGAAGTTTTTTGGGTTTAGCCGGATATTATAGGCGATTTATCCAAGGATTTTCTAAGATAGCTGTTCCCTTGACCTTGCTGACGAGAAAGCTGGTTAAGTATGAATGGACTCCACAATGTCAAATCAGTTTGACAAGTTGAAGCAAGCGCTGATAGAAGCCCCTGTGCTAACTATGCCGTCTGACCAAGGAAAGTTTGTCATCTTTATAGATGCGTCAAAGATGGGTTTAGGAGCTGTACTGATGCAGGACCGAATAGTGATTTCCTATGATTCCAGACAACTTAAGGATCATGAGAAGAATTATCCTACGCATGACTTAGAGATAGCAACTGTAGTTTTTGCTCTTAAGATCTGGAGACATTACCTCTATGGGAAGAAGTGTGAAATATTCACTGACCATAAGAGCCTCAAGTATTTCTTCACCCAGAAGGAACTTAATATGAGGCAGACAAGATGGTTAGAGCTGGTAAAGGATTACGATTGCACAATCAGTTATCACCCAGGAAAAGCCAATGTGGTGGCAGATGCCTTGAGTAGGAAATCCGTTGGTTTAGCTCAGATCTTTGTCCAGAGACCATTGGCTCATGATATTGAGAAATCTGGAATAGAAATAGTACCCAGTGGTAGTACTATGGTTTTGGCAGATCTCTCCGTAAGGTCAAATCTAATAAATCAGATTCGCGAGGGACAACCCAAGGATGAGTAACTTCAGAAATGGGTTAAACAAGATAGAGAAAGAGGCAGTAACCTCTACTTTTCAGAAGAAGGAATGATCAGATATCTGGGAAGAATTTGGGTGCCTCAAGTAGACACGCTGAGAACAGATCTCATGACAGAGGCCCATACAGCCCCGTATTCAGTACATCCAGGGAGTACTAAAATGTACAAGGACCTCCAGAAATTGTATTGGTGGCCAGGAATGAAGCGAGACATTGTCAGATTTGTCTTTGAGTGTTTGACTTGTCAATGGTGAAAGCTGAACACCAAAGACCAGCAGGACTATTGAAGCCACTGCCTATTCCAGAATGGAAGTGGGAGTTTATAGAGATGGATTTTGTAGTTGGTCTACCCAAGACTGTTCAAGGATATAACTCTATTTGGGTTATAATAGATAGACTCACTAAGTCTACTCACTTCTTACCAGTTAAGACAACATATGATGTGAGCAGATATGCAGATTTGTATGTAAAGGAAATAGTGAGGCTACATGGTGTTCCAGTTTCCATAGTATCAGATAGAGATCCGAACTTTACCTCAGCTTTCTGGAAAAGTTTTCATAGAGCTATGGGTACAAAGTTGACCTTTAGCACAACCCTTCACCCCCAGACAGATGGTCAATCAGAAAGGGTGATGCAGATTTTAGAAGATTTGCTCAGGGCATGTATTGTGGATTTTACAGAGAGTTGGGATCTGAAGTTACCATTGGTATAATTTCCGTACAACAATAGTTTTCAAGCATCTATTCAGATGGCTACATATGAAGCTCTCTATGGCCGCAAATGTAGAACGCCTCTTCATTGGGTGAAGTTGGTGAGAGAGCTGGATTAGGACCAGATGTGGTGTAGCAAACAGCAGAAGCTGTTAGAAAGATAAGAGAACGAATGAAAGCTGCTCAAAGTCGACAGAAGAGTTACGCAGATAATAGGAGAAGAGATCTGAGTTTTGAAATCGGTGATCATGTATTTTTGAGAATAGACTCCAATGAAAGGAGTAATGCGCTTTGGGAAGAAAGTAAAGCTGAGTCCGAGATATATTGGACCATATGAGATTCTAGAAAGAATAGGAACGCTAGCTTATCGATTAGAACTGCCCCCGCAGCTGTCAGCAGTGCATAGCGTTTTTCATGTTTCAGCTTTGAGGAAGTATATTCCTAACCCTTCGCATGTGCTAAGCCATGAGACAATTCAGTTAGCACCAGATTTAAGTTACGAAGATAGACCAGAGAAGATTCTTATTCGAGAAGTTAGAAAGCTAAGAAACCGTAGTATTCCTATGGTTAAGATACAATGGTCTAACCAATCAGAGCGAGAAGCTACGTGGAAGACAGAAACTGATATGCTTAACCTTTACCCATATCTGTTTGGTAAGTAAAATTTCGAGGACGAAATTTCAATAAGGAGGGTAGAGTTGTAACGCCCCAAAATATATAGGACCACATGTTTGAATCTTAGTTATTTCAAGGGTCAAAATGACAATTTAAATGATAGCATAAGCTATATTATGAAAGCTGATTTTATTAATTTCAGAAGTGTGGCACAACGCAACAAGTTCCAGCAGATGTCACTCCAAGCGCAATACACAAGCATATTTTAGAAATCTGTTGAAAATGATTTTTAGGAAAACGAAATGATTTCTTTTTAAAAGGGTTTGGTAGCTTTGCAAATTAAAATATTGAGAGGGAAATTTTACTAAAATTCATAACTTTATATAAGGTGTGTCATGCTTTATGATAACACCTCACTTGCCACTACTCCCTCCCATACAAATACCTGTTTCTGAAGGAAAGATTCATTTTCTTTTAGAAATCTGTTGAAAATTATTTTTAGGAAAACGAAATGATTTCTTTTTTAAAAGGGTTTGGTAGCTTTGAAAATTAAAATATTGAGAGGGAAATTTTACTAAAATTCATAACTTTATATAAGGTGTGTCATGCTTTATGATAACACCTCACTTGCCACTACTCCCTCCCATACAAATATCTGTTTCTGAAGGAAAGATTCATTTTCATTTACAGAAAGAAAATTCTTTTGTGTTCTCTCAAATATTTTAAAAGAAACTCGCTGTGATTGCTTGAGGAGGAGGAACTGTGAGACCTGGAAATCAATAATGAGATTAATTGTTGGATTAATCAGTTTTTGAGGATTTCTGGGTGTTTGGAATTCTTTTTGAGGTTTCGTTTGCATTTTTGGGTCAGAAATCTCATTTAGAACAATTATGAAGGTTTTCGTATTTTTTGAGTTTTGGAAGAGAAATCTGTTTGTTAGAAACCTGTTTGGAATGGTGATATCTGTTAGCAGCGAGTTCCTATAGTGAGTGCAAAACACCGTCGTTTAGCGTTTGGTGAAATCTGTCAGCAGTTGGCATTTTTGGCGTTGTGTCGTGTTGAGAAGCAGCAGTAACGCTTATGTGAATTCCAGTTGTTGGTTTGGTTGATCAGCTGTCGACAGATATGATGACGTATTCTATGCCACGTTGTTTGATTTAGTTGTTACGATGTCGTATTGTTCTAGTGCTAGCGATCGCTGTTGCGGGTTTTTAGTTCATCAGATATGATGACGTGGGTTGCGCGACGTCGTTTTGGCTTGGTATGGACTCTGTTGTAGCGTAGCGCTTTGATCAGATTTGGTGATGTGTCGGGAGCGACGTCGTTTTGATTAGCGCTCGTTGCCTTTGCGTTTCGGTTGCTGGTGTGAGCTTTGCACTGTTGAAGAAGCTGTTGGATATTTCTTCATCAGCTTTGCACTGTTCCCGTTGCTGTCAACAGCTTGCGATATCTGTTAGTGTCGATGGATATCAGTTTTCTCGCGTGTATATAAGCAGCAAGGCTTGGTCTTTGTTCCATACTTAGCGAAATATTCTCCCGATTGTTGCCCTCTGTTTTTCGAACCCTAGTACTGTTCACCGTGAGTTTCTCCGGCGAATTCCCGTTGATTCCGGTCATCGTTTGTCACGTTTGAGGTAGCGTTGGACTCCTCTCTTGAAACTCTTTCGTTTGATAGCCCTTTTGGAGGCTGTAGTGGGCTGGAGCGAAATCTCGAAGCTACGGTCTTTCTGCCGTGTGGTTGTGCGTTCAGGTAGCCTTTCGAATTTATGATGAGATCTTGTTCCTAGCCTTGAATTGAGCTTCCTGTTAAGTTGTATTAGGGTCTTAGTTGCTGGTTGAGCGTAGGACTCCCAGCCGTGACTTTCTGTAGTTGGCCGTGAGCTTTTGTTGATGTTTCCCCTGTATCTTGCGTGTGTTCAGCATGTCAGGATCAGATTTCACGAGCCTTGAATTGTGGTAATCGTTGCACAGAAAGTGAGGTACGGATTTGAGCTTGTGATAGCTTGGAAGTTGCGTGAGATATAATGTGAGGCTGCTGGGATGTTTTGGTGAACATGGCTGTGTATTGCTTGCTGTGCATTGGTGTTTATGCTAGCTGTTTTATGTGACTTTCATACACACATTTGTTCACGCATATTTCAGATACCTCGTGTATTGTATCATGCAGCCTTGTATCTTGTTGTATTGTTGTTTGATTCTTACAAGGATGCGAGGGCGAGCGGCAATACCGCACTCTCATCTCCCTGCTGGGTTTGTTAGCCACCATGCGTCGAGTGGTTAACTACCACAGTTAATGGGCGAGGCAACATCAGGTTGAGTTGTTTGATGCATCTGGTATTCTGGTGTAGTGTCAAGGCGAGTGGCTCATTACCACACTTTGAACACACCCCATGGCCACTGATTCGTTGCAGACCTCGTGGAGCTATGTTTGAGTTCCTTGGATCCCTTTTCGGTTGAAGCCTTCAGTTGTTATCCGGTGTCTCATGCATAGCATTTGCATTTTATCTTATGCTTTTCTTTAGCTGTTTCAGTTGCTCTCCGTACTGGGGTTTGACCCCATGTCCCTCTGGGGCTTGGTTTATTTTCCTTGTTGTGTTGTTTTCAGGGAACCCAGGTTTTACAGCTGGTCAAGGGTTTAACCCAGCTAAAGGTGCCCTAGGAGGTGGTTAGAGTGTCCCAGTTATGTATATTATTTGTATGCACTGGTGTCACCGCGGGTGGGATGTCACGGGTGATGCTTGTATGATTGTAGTTGGCTGTTAGCCTTGGGATGCCATTTTCTGTGCTATTTTATTGTATGTTGTAACCTTTGATTGGTTGGTTTTATAAACCGGGATATCTATTTTAAGTATTGTTGTATTTTAAATTATATTGTTTTAAACCGTCAGGCCAAAAACAAAAATTTTACCCGCTTTTTTAATAGCTTCCGCTTGTTTGTGCGTTGTTTATCTTTGTTGTGAGCACGAGGCCTGACATTTTTGGTATCGGAGCTTAAGCTGGGATAAGCTCAATTTCCTTGATCACACTTGAGTCTAGGCACAGTGTCGTTGTTGCATGTGCTTGGCCTATGTGATTATGTGCTGTATATTGTTGCGATATCCATGATGTATCTGTTTTGTGTTGCTTATCATGTTGAGTGTATTTGTAGATGCCACCTAGACGTCGTGGTAGAGGTAGGTGGAAGTTTGAGGAATCGGCAGGATATAATGAGGATCAGCGTAGTGCTCGTAGTCGTAGCCATGTTGGGAATGATGAGGAGGAGGAAGTTGGTGACTTGCCTGCTCCTGTGGAGCGGATGGATGTTGTTATAGCGAGGTTTCATCGGATGAACCCTCCGCTCTTTAATGGTGACAAGTCCAGTGAGGATGCAGACTCGTGGCTCCGGAACATTATTGGTCTTTTCGATCGCGTTCAGTATGATGATGATCTTCGACTGAGTTTAGTGACCCTCTTGCTTAGGAAGGCGGCAGAGCACTGGTGGCGAGGCGCTTCGAGTACCTTGTTGGAGACCGGCGTTGGGATCTCTTGGGGTAGTTTTTGCGAGACCTTCCGGCAGGAGTATGTACCCAAGTCTTATGTGAATGCCCGTGAGCGGGAGTTCGATCAACACTTGAGTCTAGGCACAGTGTCATTGTTGCATGTGCTTGACCTATGTGATTATGTGCTGTATATTGTTGCGATATCTATGATGTATCTGTTTTGTGTTGCTTATCCTGTTGAGTGTATTCGTAGATGCCACCTAGACGTCGTGGTAGAGGTAGGGGGAAGTTTGAGGAATCGGCAGGATATAATGAGGATCAGCGTAGTGCTCGTATTCGTAGCCATGTTGGGCATGATGAGGAGGAGGAAGTTGGTGACTTGCTTGCTCCTGTGGAGCGGATGGATGTTGTTATAGCGAGGTTTCATCGGATGAACCCTCCGGTCTTTAATGGTGACAAGTCCAGTGAGGATGCAGACTCGTTGCTCCGGAACATTATTGGTCTTTTCGATCGCGTTCAGTATGATGATGATCTTCGACTGAGTTTAGTGACCCTCTTGCTTAGGAAGGCGGCAGAGCACTGGTGACGAGGCGCTTCGAGTACCTTGTTGGAGACCAGCGTTGGGATCTCTTGGGGTAGTTTTTGCGAGACCTTCCGGCAGGAGTATGTACCCAAGTCTTATGTGAACGCCCGTGAGCGGGAGTTCGATCATCTGGAGCAGGGCTCCATGACGGTGAGGGAGTATGCACGTACGTTTTCTTCTTTGTTGGCGTATGTTCCGCACGTTTCTGGCCGGGAGAGGGCCAAGAGGACCAGATTTCTGGAGGGCTTGAATGAGGAACTGTATCAGATGGTGCTGACCAGCAAACCCAAGACGTATGCTGAGTCAGTTGATAGTGCCATTGATATCAAGGAGGGTTTGCGGAGTCGTCGTGCTCGTAGGCAGCAGGTGGCTCAGGGTGGTCGTTCCACTGGTCAGGGGCGCTCCAGTCAGCCCATCATCCCCAGCAGCAGCAGCATCAGCAGCAGGTGGCTCAGCAGTCTGGCCGTCAGAGGTTCCGACCCCGTGGTCAGCAGTTCAAGAAGAAGTCGGGTTCTGGCTCTTCTGGTTCAGGAAGCTCGAGTAGCAGTGGTTCTCGAGCTGAGTTTTGTGGTTTTTGCGGTGGAAATCATCCTTCTACCCAGTGTGTTGGTGTGCAGGGTTCCTGCAAAATTTGTGGTCAGTACGGGCATTTTGCTAGAGTGTGTCCG
>KQ990132.1:0-16956 GCA_001598015.1 Dorcoceras hygrometricum
AGTATAGCAGCGAGCGGGTTTTTCATCGAAACCATTTTATAAAGCAGTTATACTGAAAAGAAAACAGACATACATTACTAACTATATATGAAATAAACGCTAAGACATAAAACATGGTCGTTAAGTTTTATGAATTACCCTCTCACTATTTTAACGATTTCACCACTCTCTAATGAAATCGAGAAAACAGGTTTCTTTAGTGGGTACACGGAGCCCAATCAAGCGATCATGGACCCGAATAATATCAGCCATCCATGACCCCCAAAAGGTAGTTTCAGATTGCAACCGGTGCAACCTCCATGTATTCACCTCACGTCCAGTAAGGGCCCAATAATATGACACCGTTTACTATCACGTGTCAAGATTGACACATCAATGTAGAGTCGTGAAGGACGGTCCCCTTAACGTCCCCAATAATATGAGCCAACGTTAAAGGGAGTTCCAGCCGACTCACAATAGTTGTCAATGACGTGGAAAGCTTTCCGGCATACATGACCCCCTCAATAATATGAGCCGGGCCATGTATATGGGTAGCATCGACGTACACCCATTGTTGATGGAAGGTAGGGTTGATTTAAACAATTTTAAATACCCTTTAGTCTATCGAATAAACATTTTATCTTGATATAAGTTTTAAATCACATTAAAACGAGGGATTTTATTTTTGAAAAATTTTGGTCTCATGCATATTTAAATCTAATATAAAACATGCAGCATGCAGATTCAATTAATCTATATATCAAAATATATAAACAAATATTGGGATGATCGATCACGAGAGCTATGCGGTCCGTGGTTGCCAGCCACGGACCTGGGTCCAATCCTAGGGGTAATGCAATATGCAATGCAATCCTATTACAAAGCTTTCCGGTTTTACAGATCTTCGGTCTTCAATATCTTGATCGTCATCTCCACCGTCTTCGGATGTCCTCCCACTAAATCTAGTAATTTTACATTTAAATTTACCATGACAAATAAGGGATACATTTATCAAGGGGTGGGAACGAGCCACAAACAGGCCCACTTTAAATGATAATCAAATATTTACAAACCGAAATCATATAAAACATATCGCATACACCTAACAAATTGGGCACGGCTCTCGATCATCCCAATCATGAAGATAATCTAATTAACATGCATAACATAAATAATCTAATTATTTATCGCAAAATCATATTTTAGTCATAAAATCGTATTTTATAATAAAATCGTATTTTGTCGATAAAATCAAATTTTAATCAACAAAATCATATTTCAATATAAAATCACATTTTAAAATTAAAATCACATTTTGCTAATTTTAATTGTATCAAATTGGGCTTAAAACAATTTCAGGCCCAAAAATCTTAAAATTTCAAAATCGATTAAAACGGGCCCGATATCGCATACCGGCCCGAAAACTTCACGGGCTGCCCGGGACAAACCCGAACCAAACCCTAGAAGAAATCAGCCGTCACGACATCGCCGGAGCAGCGGCCGGCCGGCGGCGGCGCCACACGAAAAATCGCACAGCAGCCGCGTGCGACGTCGCGCCAAGCGCGACGCACGGCCGCCCGCAAGAAGCGGCGTTCAGCGCACATCGGCCGGCCAGCAGCGGTGCACCTCATGCGCCATCGTCGCCAACCAGCGTCTCGCCCGAGCATCCCTCCCCGTGACCGATATCACATACCGGCCCGAAAACTTCACGGGCTGCCCGGGACAAACCCGAACCAAACCCTAGAAGAAATCAGCCGTCACGACATCGACCGGAGCAACGCCGGAGCGGCGGCCAGCCGGCGGCGGCGCCACACGAAAAATCGCACGGCAGCCGCGTGCGACGTCGCGCCAAGCGCGACGCCCAGCCGCGCGCAAGAAGCGGCGCTCAGCGCACATCGGCCGGCCAGCAGCGGTGCACCTCATGCGCCATCGTCGCCAACCAGCGTCTCGCCCGAGCATCCCTCCCCGTGCGACGTCGCCCGATCTCCTTGCGTGCGGCGGGTGAGGCGCGCGACAGGCGCGCGTCGCAGCGGCCAAGTTCCAAGCGCGACGCGACGCAACATTGCACGATGGGCGGCGATACATGATAGGCCACCTTGTGCTGGACAGGGCCAGCGGTCGCGCGCCATGCGCGACCAGCGAACAAGAGTCGCGCGCGCTCGTGCGCGCGGCGAGGAAGATGAGGCGCCTCCATGCGCGGAGGCGCCGCGGCCGGTGCGGTGTCGATTTTCTTCGTTTCGATTCTGAAATTCAAAGGTTAGATACAATAAGGCAATAGGTATTGATCAGATCCAAAAACCTGGCTCTGATACCACTGTTGGGGATCCGGATCACGCCCCCCGGCGAGGCAGCGGAAGAACAAAAAACACATATGCCGGGAGACGATCAATACGATGAACAATTTATATCTATGACATTCATAGGGTGTTTTAAAGAATACCTTGCTGGCATTTGTGCCTGGCTTCAACCGGAATTACAAGAACGCCGGCTCTTCACGGTAGGTGGCGGTAGATCCGTCAATCAGGTCCACGACCGGAATCGATCTCCCTCCAATCAGCCTGCACTAGAAGGCTGAAGGATTTTATCGCCAACGGATTCTCCTCGAAAAACTAGGTCGGAAACAATTTTCCGGCGAGCGGCGGCGGCGGCGCGGCGTGAGGTATATGAAGAGAGGGGCGGCGGCTCCAATGCTTAGGGTTAGGGTTTAGAGTCTAATGATCAAGTGTGTTCTAAGTCTAGGCTTAATTCTACCTTAAGTAGAATTAAAGGTGGGCATGGACCGGCCCAACGGGCTCGGGTCCAACGGATGAACATTCAGTTCATCTCCATCACCGAGACTTCATTATAACTCCGATCGCCGATCAGATCGGACCGATCGACTCAGTTTCCAAAACTGAATATTATGATCTGAAAAACCATTTTTCAGAACCCCAATGCAAAATGACCGTTTTGTCCCTCAACATCGGCAAATCACGATTTGACCTCTGTTGACTTTTTAGGAAGTCGCACTCCCAAAATCCTCTTCGTATGCTCAACACATTGAGCCGAGTATCCTTGAGGGAATCTCGAATCCAGTACTTGTGTGACCCTCAATGGTTCAGGGATACAGCTAGCCGTGGGCCCACAACCATTGTGGCTTCGGAATCAAAATTCCGGACTTGCCCAACGGATCATGGTAAGAGCGTCTAGCAACATCGCCCCATGATCCCCTAGGTATCACTGATAGTGCCTGCAAGAACCAGTTGGTCGTGGTTAGCGTACAGTACGGTCCTTTCAATCCATATATCCCGATCAGATCAACGACCATTGGTAAATCGAGAGTCGCTATAGATCCGATAGCTATGCGTACATCTTGGAGATCGAATAGTGACATCGCGAGTGTAACTAGGTAAACACATTTACCTAAAACACTTCTAGTACTCTGCCAGAGATTTGTACACTATTATCCCCTCAGATAGCATAGGATATCCACGCATGTCTGCGAGCGGTGAATCCTCGACAACGATGCATCGACTCCTACATGCATCGGGGTCTCACCCAATCCCGACGCCTTATGACCCCAAGTGAATCGGCAAACGGGTCAAAGTGAGACGCCTATCATGTAGAGTCTCAATGACATTTCGAGTCGTGAGGACTAATCAGTACAACCAAGACCTCGGACTTATCCACTCGACAAATGGTAACTACTTGGAAAGTCCGAAGGAGGGTAGTTCGATAGATCACCAGGTCACTATCTATCTGCATGCTCAGAACATCACAATGTTCCCTACCAATGAAACGTGGTACTTCGCATCGCAGATACTAGTCTCGAACTCGGGCGGCCTTATCCTCATTTTGACGGCCCAATCGACTAGGAACATGTTCAGAATACACAGTGAATATTAGATGTGTTTCATGATAGCCGTCATACCCACTATCACATCTAACATACACTTAGGTGTATTCTAGGTCTTTACTCAACGCAATTGTTAATCATTATACACACAATGAAAGTAAAGAGTGCCATATGGATAAATGCGAATATCATATATAAAGATTGTCATATACAAGAGTCTATAAACCCACACGCCACAATTTGGCTAGTTGGGAATCTACTCTAACAGAAGCAGCGTCACACGGATTATGGTTTTCTCCCGAAAACACAATCCGACCTCAATCCAGCCATCCACGTGTCTCCTTATCGACGGTCGCAGGACAACATCACGAGGATTCATGATTTCTTTCACAATTGCGGATGTCACCTCGGGTCCCGGCCTCAACCATACATAATCCTATACTTCAATTCTTCGTCTAGGACTCGCGGCGGGGGATACTCCTGATGCCCCCCATGACCACCTCGGGACCCGAGGACCGGCAGCTCACCTAAAGTCCCGATATGCGCCACCGAGATCGAGAGTCACCCGAGGATTTCATATGAAGAGATCGGGAGATGGACCGAGGACCCCTGCTTAGTTCGGGAATATCTCCCGAGGACTCTGTCTTGATGTGATGAAGAGTCCACCCTGGATACGTCTTTCCTTGTGTAGAAGAATCCCGCAGGGATACGCCTTTCCTTATTTGAAGAATCTGGGTCGATACACCTTTCCTTATTTAGCGAGAGGATCCCGAGGATCACGGAGAATATTGGCCGAGATATTCTCCTTTCCACCGCCTAGCCCCTCTATAAATACCAGGTTTGATCCCTCATTATACACACACTCATTCTTGCACACTTTTGCACTCAGCATACTTGCTCTCTTTTCTGTCGCGCGCACTGCCTGACTTAAGCATCGGAGGGGCTTCGCCGGACATACTTCCGACGCCCTCTGAACTGTTATTTGTTGTTGCAGACAACGAGGATGAACGACATGCATTCCCCAGTACCGACGCCAGAAGACATAGCTTGAGGTCCCGACGTGGTGGTAGCTCTCGGCTGAGATAATTTGGCTACATCATATTGTGTTACCTAACACGCTGCAAACCACGTGACATATAATTGGAATCGTTGTCATTTTGTGCAATGAATTCAATGAAATTGGTTAAATCCATTGAAATTTTTAGAATGAAAAACATTACATTTCCATTGAAATTGAATGATAAAGTAAAAAAGAATGAAGAATTTAGTCTATTTTACACAACGATATGTGTACATATACATGATATATATTCATTTAAATTTTAGTGGAAGTTAATATCATACATTAGTAATCCAAAAATCAAATTTAACCACATCATGTAGAAAGCAAACACTTGAGGAGCAACATAGAAAACTCTAAACATATTGTGAACGAAAACCTTAAAATGATATATTTGGTGACAATCCAAAGGTGCTTTTGCTTAATGCTAATGTTGAAATTTCATCATTAGGCATACTTTTACTTGTGTGATGTGACGATAAAAGTTGTATAATATATGAACGATAGATTTTCAGATATGAATAACACAATGATTGATAACTTCCATATATTAATTGATATTGATATTGCACTGTTAGACATCATTTTGCTTGTATGATGTGACCAAAAGATGTCTAATATATGGATGATACATTCTCATATATGGATAATTGTTGGATCTGAAAACAGAATAATCGTATTTTCATGAACACAAAACTCGTTATTACATTTCTAATGAGTCAACTTGAGTACACAGATCAAGAGGGAAACAAAACAGAGTAGAACGGAGCTCAGAACAGATCGACTGAAAATATAAGTGAAGAGCTGAGCTTAGTTGAGAAGAACAATTCAGAACAACTCAGATATAAATATAACAAATAAGCTTAGAACAGTGTACAGAATAGACCAGATGAGAATAGATAGAATAGATAAAAACATATCAAAGTAGAAGAGCAGAGAGAATTAGATCAGAGATAGGACAGAAGAGAAGAATAGTTCAGTTCAGATCAGATGGGAACAAGAGCAACTTAGTTAAGAAAACCAGAATAGTTCAGATCAGATCAGACAACTGAGAACAATAGCAGTTTAGTTAAGAAGAATAGAATAGTTCAGATCAGATCAGAACAAATGAGAACAAATTAGTTCGAACAGATATTTCATAACAGAGTCTACTGAACAGAACAGATCAGAACGGGGTTCGATCAGTACAAGCTATCATCTCAGACGCTGTTTGAATAAGATTAACTCAAGACAGAACAAAAGTGATTGAATTTGCTTAATACGACAAAACATCAGTTCAGAGCAGTCAAAGATCATAAATAACCTCAACTACTCATGTACGACGAAAGGACGACAAGTACATAGAGTCAAAATTTTGCAGAAGACTTTTGTAATGGGAAGGAACTTGTGTTTAACGTTCATATCAGACAGAGATTATAACTACAACTAAACTGAAGCAATCTAAGAGTAGAGAGATATGGAGAGAGAGATGAAAGTGCAACATTGAATATTATACGAGAATCTTAGAGAAATCGTCGGGATGCTTCGAAGATCATTATATAGATGATAGTGTATGAGGATACATTTACAGTGCAACAGATTAAATCATCACACATGCTTTCTGTGGGGACCTTGGTTCTAATCCAATCTTAAAAGGTTGGTGAAACTATCAGAGCTGAGACGTTTTTAAAAACCTTTAAAAAATATTTTCAATTTAAAATTATCTTTCAAGAATTACCTGCTCTGATACCAATTGATTGGATCGAAAAACAGATCATGCTCTGCGTGCTGAACAGATTGCACCTAAGCTGAATCAGCATGGAGCCTAGCTGCGCATGATCTGAACTAACGAAAACTTGAGCTGTAATAGCTCTGGTTCTTGAATGGTTTTTAGCATCGAGAATTAGATGGGGTATGATAATAAATCATACGGAAACAACCCAAATTACTCTCTAAAAATTGAAATATGATGATTTAAAATATGCGATACAGTGTATGTACGCAGAAATTTGTAAACTGAAAACTGTAAAGAAACACCAGAATTTGTTTTTGGAAGTTCAGAGATAAATCTCCTACGTCTCCCCTTCTTCCATTGCTAGAAGGATTCACTAGAAGACTTTGATTATTACATCTTCTGTAATAACCCGATCCCAATAGTTGTAACTGTGAGAACTCCTAGCACACCGCAAGCTGTGTGAGCTGCATCATTAAGAACATGTTTAACATCTCTATTAAAATACTACATTTGAATTGATTTTTTGGTGATTCACTCAACTAATATATTCAGCTCTTGGCACTCATATATGTGAGTGATTCTATGTGTGAGAAATATTACAGTGCAAGATCACTCTCTCAAATGTTTTCTCATACACTGGGAAGTGATTCTTCCTAAGTTGATGTCTTCATCATCTTACCAAGTTGTGCAGTCGACTATAGTGATTCTGAGTTTATGCTCTCGGCTATGCACTAGCTCACACCTAGGCACCAGCTCTCAGCTTGTACAACAGCTGCCACTTCTGTACCAGCTCTCGAATATTTTTCTTGTTGGTTTATCATCGTTTCTCTCATCACACTCCTTCTTTCATCATTTAAGCTCTCAATATATATAGCCTATGTGCTAATGTTACCGTTGGACACGGGTTCCTAACCGTTGAAAAAGCTTCTGTAAAGTTTTTGACATTGTGGCCTTGTAGTCCTTTCATCGTACATCGATAGGTGAAGCTATTTAATGTTCTTTGTCCTTCTTATGAACCGAATTTAGATGCAACAAATAAGTTTTAACTAATTTAATCCAGTATTCGCATACGCTGTTCATACTGTTTTGCTCGTGATCTGATAGCCTGTGCTGATCTGATATGGACTCCGAGTTGATCTGTTCTATCTGTTAAGCTCTTCTCTTCTTATGTGAACTGATCTGTTGCAAGGCTCCAATCTGATCTGATAAAGAACTATACTATTCTTGATTATCTGAGTTGATTTTCTTTTGATCTATTCTAAGCTGCTCGCTTCTCATCTAATCTGTTCTGCTATGTTCTTCCCTTTTGGCTCTAACCTATTTCATTTCTTCATTGTTTTGCTCTGAGCTATTTCTGTGCTTCTTCTATAAGCTTCTCTTGTACTCATCTATTTTTATTTTCTTCATTCTTCTTTGTACAGCTCTGAGCTATTTCATTCTTCTCTATACAGCTCTGAGCTTATCCACGTTTCTAAGCTGATATTCTTCTCTGCTCTTGTAATATGAGCTATGCTGTTGTGATATGGTCTGTGCTGCGCCAGCTTAGACCTCTGAGTTGATTGGTGCTCTCTGCTGATTCTATTTGTGCTGCTCTGTTCTGTATACTCTAAGATGATCTGATTCTCTCTACTTCTAATATGATCTGAGCTGATTCTCTTCTATTTTTCCTTGAGCTGATTCTGTTCTGTTATAATCTGAGCTAATCTGAACTGCTTCTCTGATCTGATCTCATATGATCTAATCTGCTTACTCTGAGCTGATTCTGTAGTGTTCTCATCTGAACTGCTCTAAACTGATCTGAATTGATTCTGCTTTGAGCTGTTTTAACCTGCTCTAACTTGAATCTCCATCTACTCTAAACTCATCTGCACTTTGTAACTGAGATCAACTCTTCTTATACTGTATATTTCTTCAGCTTTCAGCTCGGCCTTGACCTGATTTTCTAAGCTGCTCTTGCTCTAAGCTGGGTCTGCTTGGATTTGGTCTGTTGGATCAGTTTGCTTCTAATCTGATCTGCTTCAGCTTAGAACTGTGCACCAATTAAATCATTAGAATCAGAAAAACAAGTTTTTTGTTCATCAAAATCCAGATTTGATCTGCTATGCAGATCCACAATCACCCCCTTTTTTTATAAACACAAAACTTGGATAAAGTAAAAGCACTTAAAAACAGATTTGAAATAACTATCTTTCATAAAATGAGTTTTAAAAACTTTAAAACAATTATGCAGCACAGTTTAGTTTCCGCCAGATAAAAACAACTATCAGAGCTGAGAACTTTTTTAAAATTTAAAAAAATTCAATTTAAAATGCTCTTTCAAGAAATACCTGCTCTGATACCAATGATAGGATCGAAAAACTGTGCTGCGTGCTGAACATATCGTGCCTAATCTGAATCAGCATGGAGCATAGCTTCACGCGATCTGAACGAAAAACATGAGCTGCAATAGCTCTAGTTCTTGAAAGGTTTTTAGCATCGAGAAGTAGATCGGATATGATAATAAATCATGCGGAAAGAACCGGACCCGATCTACTCTCTGAAAATTGAAATATGATGATTTAAAATATGTGATGCAAGTGTATGTATGCAGAAAGCTGTAAACTGAAAACTGTAAAGAAAACAACATAATTTTTGTTTCTGGAAGTTCGGATCTGAATCTCCTACCTTCCCTTCTTCCATTGGTGGAAAGATTCACTAGATAACTTTGATTATTACAGCTTTTGTAATAACCCGATCCCAACAGCCGCAACTGTGAGAATTCCTAGCACACCATACTACACACCAGCCACGCAAGCTCACTCTCTCAAATATATTCTCATACACTGGGAAGTGCTTCTTCATAAGCTGATGTCTTCATCCTCTTCCCAAGTTGTGCAGTCGACTATAGTGATTCTGAGTTTATGCTCTCGGTTGTGCACCAGCTCACATGTGGCTCTCTAGTCCACCGATTTACAAACAATCTCGCACGGACAAGGTAAAACTGTACAAATTTTTCAAATTTTTAGATATTTCTAGGAAGACATACGATTCAGGGGTGATTGGGCGATAAAGAAACCATTCAGCTCACTCATGGGCACACAGCTCAGGGATGGCGAAGGTATGAATTGATGATAATTGTGTAATCTGAACTTACACGGACTGGGAAACGATAATTTTAGTAAGGTCGCTTGATCAAGCTCAAATAGCTTACGGGATATAAAAGCTTAGAGTAAATCAGAAGCAAAACATCTTATGGGTTGCAATATCTCAGAGCAAAACAGATTGGAGTACGAATACTAACTGTTGGATCTATTTATACAGATCAGAATCTAAGTTTTGATTCACACAAAATATGCTATTATTGTACTAATGCTCTACGTGAAATGTGCAGCTTACTTAGTCTGGAGTAGAATGAAGATATCCAAATTGGAACAGTGAGACGACTCCTGAGCTGGATTGGTCGAAGATATATAGCTGGAACAGTAAGGGGAAGCCCAAGCTGGTTCAGTAGTTTACTTCCAGAATGCAGGGAACACCAAGCTAGTTCACCAGCCTGGAGTAGGAGCAACACGAAGATCAAGCACAGAACAATAAGAGAGCAGAGTTAAAGCACAGAAATATGAAGTGCAGAACGGCTCAAGCGCAGATCAAGTGCAACGTACAAGTGCAGTGTTCAAGTGACGTTGCATAGACAAGCGCAGTGATCAAGTGCAGGTCAGATCACTATGCGCAATAATCAGTTCATCATATGAATCAGGACTGATTATATAATCACTGGTGCTGTATTTTTCCATGTGAATAAGGTTTAAATATCCTCGTAGAATTGGCTCAATCAACCAGTGGTTTAAATGGTGTGCTTGCTGATGATTTGGAAGATGTGTCTGAATGGACCAAGTGAACAAGAAAGCACACAATGGCTCTTGACGAGAAGAATAGAGCCGAGCTGGTAAACCAGATCAGGGAAGAGAAAACCTGATCAAGGAACTCAGCAGCTGGATGTTTATGACAGGGAAGCAGAATGCGACTGTAGTGAATAAAGCAACCAGCTGAGAAACCAGCTCTGAGAAATGACCTGATTCACGTAATGAACAAGATGGCTCAAAGAAGCTCAAGATCAGGAAAGAACAGAACAAAGAGCAGCTCAGGAGTAGATTAGAAGAGAGCTTTGAACAAGAGCAGAGAAGAAAAGAGCTCTGACCAGCTCGGTGCAATATACAAACCGGAATGGAGCAAAGCTGGTCAAGGCTAAACCAGCTCGAATAACATATCTATAGATGCTAACATTTCTACGAGCTGGTATACAGAACCAAGCTGGTTAAGGTCAAACCATCTCAGCCAACAGAACAGAAGTCGTCTGAGTTCAAGAGCAGAAGTTGGACAAAACGACAAGCAAAACGATTTGAACACACAACATTATGCAGACTACTTTTCAGTGTTCAAATCGATCTGCTGTGTTGTCCTCCCAGAACAATGCTCACATGCTAAAAGCCGAAAAGCCTGCATATGCATTTATAGACAAAGGACGTAAATTAAAAAAGTGTCAGAAGACTTTCAACGGCTACAACTTTGTGTCCGATGGATTAATCTCCGTGCCAGGCTATAAAATCAAGAGCACGCACAGATGAGCAGCGTGAGGAATTGTGGAGAGAGTATTATGCAAAATGCAGAATAGAAAAACAGAGAAATGCACAAGACATAGCGGTGCTCGTCGCAAGTTTGCACACTCTGTGACAACTTGTGTGAAAGCTGGTTCAATGCTTAGGTGTGAGCTAATTCACTGATGGAATTTAAAGAACAATCAAGTCGACAGCACAAGCTTTGGGAAGACATTGGAAAACAAGCTCGGACAGGAGCATTTCCCAGTGTGTGAGATTATATCTTTGAGAGATTGAGCGTACACTGTATTATCACACACGATTCACTCATATATTCGAGAGTTGAACGAAACAGAAAAATGAGTGAATCAAATACAAATATCTCCAGTGTAGTCTTTGGACAGAGACGTTAAACAAGTCTAGTTGTCTTTCGCACTGAGACGTTAAATAAGGGTGTGTAGCCTTTCTCACTGAGGCATAAAAGTAAGTGATGTTAGACATACAGCTTGCGGGGTTAATGCGCAGTGGTGTTGCTAGGAGTCTTGTGGCTGCTGGTCGTAGGAGTGGGTTGCAGCGAAGGGTCACTGTAAAAGTCTTCTAGTGGATCCTTCCCGATTGCGGAAGAAGGGGAGATGTAGGAGATTCAGCTCCGAACTTCCATAAAAAAATTGCAGCATATTTCTTTACCGCTTATTGTATTTACATTCACACATTGCCATGTGTTTACTACGCATAAAACCGTAAATGAGCTTTCGAATATAAGAGTTCAGTTTGAGTTATTTCCGCATGATTTTAATTCATTACTCAATCTGTATCTCGGTGCACAAACTTTCAAGAACACTGAGCTATTGCAGCTCTAGATTTAAGGAACCAGATCGTTTGTGTTAAACCAGCTTGTAGAGCTGCTGGTAATCCGGACCAGCTCGTAGAGCTATTGGTGCAGCCTCATGCCGATCTGGTTTCACAGTTGCGTGCTGGTTTTTCAACTCTCAACAATTTTAAATGCACCTAACTCACGTGGTTGGTGTTTGGCTGTGTGAGAGCCTAAGTGAGTTGTGGAAGAGCTCATGAACACCCCAAAATTCGATCCTAAAATTGATATTAGAGCGCTTTTGCGATCTGGTACCCTATATTCTGGGACTAACACTAACATAGAAATCTTTTAATACAAATGGTTCAAAATCAGTTTAGAAACAATTTGAACTGAAATAGTCTGGTACAACTTTGTTCACAAAAGAAATGTGGCCTTTAGTAGCATGGAAATGCTGGCCCGTCGATAAACAGACTTCCCCGATCTGCTCCAGCTCGCGTAGCCAGCTCTCAAGGAACATCCTAACCTGAAACCATGAAAGCTAGTGAGCCTAGGGGCTTAGCAGGTAAATCTAGTAATAGCAAAGGCAGGCATGGAAAACAAATTTTACTGTAAACTGAAATCATAAGCTGATAGAACTACAAACTGAGTTAGCATAACTGAACATGCGTAAACATACGTAAAACATTTAAAGAATTTACTGGTATTAAAGGAAGTAAGCTTTAACATAAGCTTTTTTCAAAACTGAGGCTGTAAACATCCCTGTTCTTATTTCCTTCGAGTTATGGCGCAGATGCTCTCCATAGGTCAGTTCGCTTGATCAAGCTATCATCTGTATACAGGCTCTGGGGAATAAATCCCAAACTATGTGAAGGGGTACTGAACCCATCCTTAGCCATCCAGCACGGGTAATGAAAACTTCTTGGAGAAGTTTGAACAGATTAGCTAAGTTTATCAGGTCAGAACAGAGTTCCAACTAGACCAGCTTTGCCTATCAGCTCAGAACCTCATCCTTATCCATCGAGCACGAGTACTGAAAACAGCTTGGAGAAGTTCGAACAGAGTAGCTAAGCTTATCAGGACAGTACAGCGCTCTAGCTAGATCAGCTCTGCCTATCAGCTCAGAATCTCATCCTTAGCCATCCAGCACGAGTACTGAAAACAACTTGGAGAAGTTCTAAAAGATTGGATAAGCTTATCAGGCCAGAACATTGCTATATCTATACCAGCTCAGAATTTCATCCTAACCATCCAGCACGACTTACTCTCTGGAAACACACAGAGAAATCTACTTTGAAACTACTATCATACAACCCAGAAACTTTAAAGAATGACAACTCTACTGTTACAGAAGCTCTTCTATAAAACATTTGGGAATTTAAAATCATTTTTGAAACTGCTGAAAGCGTTCAGATCCTAACATCATTTGAAAAAACTTTAAACGTTACTCAAAACTCTGAAATAGAATGCAAACAGAAAGCAAACAACATGCATAGAAAAGTGAACAATAATATGCTTTCACAGAACCATAAAAAACAAAGTTTACTTGCCTTTCGCTGAACGGCGGGTTGCAAAGAAGAACTACGGCTTTGAATATCCCACGAGCACGATCGAAACGCTTACTCTGAAGAAAATATTTGGTTTATTTGTGGTTTAGAAAATGCACACCCAATGCCTTATAGGAGTAACTAAGTAGGGCGGGCATTGTTTAACACGCCAATAGTAATCATTCACATTGAAATGATTTAGGCATGCTAACAGTAATAATTGTTCCTAAAAAGGTACTGTAGGCATGCTTACAGTAATATATATATATATATATATACATACATATATATATTATAAAGCTGAATGTGCTCGAGTTTACCTTGTAGGAACCGTTCGCGAACCGCACAGGTTAAAAACTGAATAACTCAGCTCAGGCAAAACTGGTTAGATAAGAAATATCAGTTCAACCCTTTAAAACCAAAATAAATATCTTGTGGGTTTATGGATTTTCTGGGCGTTACATCACACCTGGGCACCAGCTCTCAGCTTGTACATCAGCTGCCACCTGTGTGTACCAGCTCTCGACTGTTTGTCTTGTTGTTTTATCATCGTTTCTCTCATTGCACATTTTCTTTCATCAGTTCAACTCTCGATATATATAGCCTCTGTGCTGATTTTACCGTTGGAAAGGTTCCTAGTCATTGAAAAAGCTTTGGTAAAGTTTCTGACATTGTCTCCTTGTTGTCCTTTAATCGTACATCGGTAGGTGAAGCCATTTAATGTTCTTTGTCCTTATTCTGAACCTAATTTAGACGTAACAAATCAGCTTGAACTACTTTAATCCAGTCTTTGCATACGATCATGTTCAAACTGCTTTGCTCGTGATCTGATATCCTGTGCTGATCTGATATAGACTTCGACTGATCTGTTCTATCAATTAAGCTCTTCTCTTCTTACGTGAACTGATCTGTTACAAGGCTCCATTCTGATCTGATACAGAACTGTACTGTTATTGATTATCTGAGCTGCTTTTCTTCTGAGCAGTTCTAAGCTTCTCGCTTCTCATCTGATATGTTCTGCTCTGTTCTTCCTCTTTCAGCTCTAAGCTGTTTTGTTTCATTCATTGTTTTTCTCTGAGCTGTTTCTACGCTTCTTCTCTAAGCTGATATTGTACTCATATGTTCTAATATGCTTCTGTTTCGTTCTTCTCTGTATAGATCTGAGCTAATCCATTTTTCTAAGATGATCTTCTTCTCTGCTCTAGTAATATGAACTGTGCTGCTATGATCTGGTCTGTACTGCTTCAGCTTAGACCTCTGAGCTTATCGGTGTGCTCTGTTGATTCTATCTGTGCTGCTTTGTTCTGTGTAGTCTAAGCTGATATGATTCTCTCTGTACTTATATTCTGATCAGAGCTGATTCCTTTCTGTTTTTCCCTGAGCTGATTCTGTTTTGTTTATGCTATGAGCTGATCTGAACTGTTTCTCTGATCTGATCTCATTTGATCTAATCTACTTACTCTGAAATGATTCATTTGAACTACTCTAAACTGGTCTCAACGATTCTGCTCTGATCTGATAAATTGCTCTAACTTGAAGCTCCATCTATGCTAAATGGATCTACACTACGTAACTGAGCTCAGATCTTCTTATACTATAGATTTCTTCAGCTTTCTGCTCGGCCTTGATATGATTTTCTAAGTTTCTCTTGCTCTGAGCTGGGTCAGCTTGGATGTGGTCTGTTGGATCAGTTTGCGTCTAATTTATATTCTTTAACTTAGCCCTGCACACTCAATTAAATCGTTCAAATCATAAAAAAACTTTTATGTTTATCAAAATCCAGATTTGATCTGTTACCTAGATCCGACAATTATTAATTTAATAATATATTTATAATTATTGTTGGAAAATATTCTATGTTTTGGTGAAAACATAAATCAGTTCAGATGCTATTAGATCAGATCAAGCATAGCGGACGCAAAAAATCAGATCAGGCAAAGTAAAGTCAATTTAGTCTATAGAACATTTCAGATCAGAGCACGCTAAGTAAGGACAACTTAGCTTTTGGACCAGTTCAGAAGAGTAATCAGATCAGAGTTGGGTGGAGCTTTGTGAACAAATTGATACAGATCATAGGAGGTTCCACCAAGTGTCTTCAAGCCCGAGAATAGTTAGGATAGGAAAGAACAGATTAGCCTAGGAGCTTCGATAGAACAGTTAGATCTGAGTGGAGATTCGAAGCAGTTCAAGAGTAGAACAGTTATGTGGATCTTCGTAGATCATATCAGGTTCAGATCAGATCGGGAGGAGAGTTATACGGAACATTTTTCGATGAAATGACTTGACAAAAGGAGTGTAGTAGATATTATTTTCATCATAATATCAGACGTGTCAGAGTCCAGCCGTAAACAAGACTTGTTATTTTGAGAAAACATTTAAACAGTACGGATCAAAGGACGATCAATAGTGTTCACTAAATGTATGGAAGAGGATTCAAAAATGTGCCTTTATGATATATTTGTTATCTTTTGAAACCGATAGTATAAAATAAAGATCAAGTGCGGAATACAAACACAAGTGATATACAAGAAATGAACACATCCAAAAGAATCTTTCTACAATTGTACTTGCGAATTTTTCCTCTCAATCAAAAGATTTAATTTCATTGTTTTTCAAATTAAATCTTTTGAAAATTATTTTTGCTGAGAGCTGAATACGCTATGCTTTTATACAAAACAGATCATATATTCAAAAAGCCTTTCTCAACTTGTTTGAACAGCCTGCGTGTTGTACTAGAGATTTTACAACTTGTGTACTGTATGTCGAGTGATACTAGGAGTTCTGACTGGTTGCTGCCTGATTGAGTGTGTCAGGCCCCGTGCTAATTACTCACAATTAACACATAATAAGCGCATAAACATGGAAGCATAAAATCAGGGCTTAAAAATTTTTCGAAATAATATGGGCCTGAACTCAAATTCATCATTCAAATTATCAATACTAAAATATGAGTTAACTCAAACTCATACACAACAGGTAACAATAGATCTCAAATCAAAATACAGATCCCCAATACCCAAAAACACGGGGCATCCCCCGGTTCAATAAATAATATAAGTAGACTGGGACTCAAGGGAACGGGGATCGACCAGCTGTACCACCACTCTGTCCAGCTTGGTTACCTGATGATCCTGCAAATGGGCAACGCAGACCCAAGACACAAAAGTAGGAAAACAAATACGAGGTGAAGCCTCAGTACGAAGAGCTCTCAAAACAGCTAAACACGCAACATGCCATAAATCAATGCTATGAATGCATGAGGGCTATCAAAGAATCGGATAGCTAGACCAGTAAGTCAACTGGTGCATCAATCAGTCGAGTCTCTATACCACGCACAGCAAGTCAGCCGATTTAATCATCGGTCCGTGATATTCCGGGCCTGTCAGCCCATCACAGCTCGGTAGTAGACGCTCGAATCCGACAGTCACCACTCCGA
>KQ990134.1:41039-58744 GCA_001598015.1 Dorcoceras hygrometricum
AGCTCGGGCGGCCTTATCCTCATTTTGACGGCCCATCGACTAGGAACTAATTCAGAATACACAGTGACTATTAGATGTGTTTCATGATAGCCGTCATACCCACTATCACATCTAACATACACTATAGTGCATTCTAGGTCTTTACTCAACGCAATTGTTAATCATCATACAACACAATGAAAGTAAAGAATGCCATAAATAAATGCGAATATCATATATAAAGATTGTCATATACAAGAGTCTATAAACCCACACGTCACAAGTTGGCTAGTTGGGCATCTACTCTAACATTTATTACACGAGACAATAGATTGTCACTGAGACCCTCCAAGCTGGTAAGTTGGCTTAGAGGTTAGCTACGAGCTATAAAATATTTTAAAACAATTTTCGATTAAAATTAGCAGAGGAGTTCATTCCAACCTCCTCTGATTCTCTGAAAGAATCAGGACTTAAAGGATTTCTAGGTGTTCAGTTCAGTATAGGAAGGGGCCGTGATAGAGTTTTTCTCCAATGCGAAGGTTATTGCAGGCACGATTGCAAGCTTTGTGGCCTATAGAAAGATGGTCATAACGAAAGATGTTTTTGCCACGACGTTTCAACTGTAACGCCCGAAAATCCATAGGACCACAATTTTAACCCTTTTTAATTTTAAGGGTCATTTTGATATATCTATGTTCAGATTTCAGCTTTAAGTTTATTTGTAATTATTTAAAAGGATGATTTCAGATTTCAGACTTGAGACACGACGCGGAAGGTTCCTAGGAAGATTTCGCCTCAAGCACAAGCTCGAGCAGATTTCAGATTTCGAAAATAAGATGCTTCAAATTGAGCAAATTGTTCTCTTCAAAATCATTGGCAAAATTTCAAATTTAAAATAGTAGATGGAAGCTTTTTGCAAATCTTTCAAAAAGGACAAATAGTTGGTAGGAATGCCATACCTACTCGAGTGTTTTCACCTAATGCCAATTATACTGATTGTTTACGTGAAGTTAGAGTTCACTTCATTTGTAAAGAAAATCTTTCATCCTCTTAAAACTCTCTAGAGCTCGTCGTGGTGCTTGAGGAGGATTTCTCCAGGAACCAGCTGTTTCCGTGTTTCCAGTGTTGAGGCAAGTAAAAGCTGATCCTTGCTACGCCATTTAAAGCATATATTGATTTTCCTCAGTTTTGTTTGCTTGCCTGCTTATGTTAAAGATATAGCAATGTTTCAGCATGTTTATGGAAAGAAAGATCGGGTTCACTTTATGTTTTCTGTTTTAAAATCGCAAATGTTGATGTGTTTTTTAAAAAAACATTGAGCATTCAGATTCTAGTTTCTTGAAAGATTATGATGTTCTTCTTGGTGAACGGCGACGTCTGGACTTGACTCCAAGTAATCGACGATGCTAGTCAAATCGGCATTTTTTTTCCGATTAGATAGGCAAAGCTGGTATCTTGGGTGTCGTCGAGATGTTGCGGCACTAGTTCAGTAGCCAATTCTGTTTTTATACGCTAGCGACAAGATTCTATTATCAAATCTGAAATTCCCATTTCGGATCTGAATTTCCCTGTCAAGTCTGTTTTCCGGATGTTAAAATCTGTTTCGTGAGTCAAATCTGTTCTACCCCTAGAACACTATTTACATCTGTTTTCCCGCTAGCGATACCAACCCAGAAGCCACATCTGTGTTACGCTAGCACTACTATTCCATAGTCAATCTGCTTCAACGCTAGCGCTACTACATCTAAAGTCAAATCTGATCACGGTAACGATACTGTTCCTTTATACCACATCTGTTTTAATGTTAGCGATACCATATTCGGATCTGTCTTTGCGACTAAAATCTATTTTGTGCCCGTGTACTATTGTCGTTAGCCAAATCTGTTTTCACTTCAGTGATAAGTCCCCAGTAGTCGAATCTGATGCTCGGTGATATTTTAAAGAGAAACGAGTTTTAAAAGAAGTGAACCCTGATGATTTTTAGATCTGTTTTCAACCAGATATGAGTCTAAAGGAAGAAAAGTTTATCTTCAAAGGATTTATGGCTTAGATAACAGACAGTCATAAAGGAAGCTGTCAAGACAGTTGCCCCTTCATAAAGGAAGGGTGAGCAGTCGTCGAGCGTGTCGGTTGCCCCTTCATATAGGCTTCATTCCATAGACTGAATTCAGAAGTAACTTGATCAAGTGCCAAAGGACCTAAGGAGAGCTTCTAAGCCATAAATCACAAGAAAATAATGATGAGATCTGGGTTATTTCCCGGATCAGTTATTACAAAAGATGTTTAAGTTTAAATGTCTTACTTTAAACTAAGTTATGAAACATGGTACTTCGCATCGTAGATACTAGCCTCGAGCTCGGGCGGCCTTATCCTCATTTTGACGGCCCAATCGACTAGGAACATGTTCAGAATACACAGTGACTATTAGATGTGTTTCATGATAGCCGTCATACCCACTATCACATCTAACATACACTTTAGTGCATTCTAGGTCTTTACTCAACGCAATTGTTAATCATCATACAACACAATGAAAGTAAAGAATGCCATAAATAAATGCGAATATCATATATAAAGATTGTCATATACAAGAGTCTATAAACCCACACGTCACAAGTTGGCTAGTTGGGCATCTACTCTAACATTTATTACACGAGACAATAGATTGTCACTGAGACCCTCCAAGCTGGTAAGTTGGCTTAGAGGTTAGCTACGAGCTATAAAATATTTTAAAACAATTTTCGATTAAAATTAGCAGAGGAGTTCATTCCAACCTCCTCTGATTCTCTGAAAGAATCAGGACTTAAAGGATTTCTAGGTGTTCAGTTCAGTATAGGAAGGGGCCGTGATAGAGTTTTTCTCCAATGCGAAGGTTATTGCAGGCACGATTGCAAGCTTTGTGGCCTATAGAAAGATGGTCATAACGAAAGATGTTTTTGCCACGACGTTTCAACTGTAACGCCCGAAAATCCATAGGACCACCATTTTAACCCTTTTTAATTTTAAGGGTCATTTTGATATATCTATGTTCAGATTTCAGCTTTAAGTTTATTTGTAATTATTTAAAAGGATGATTTCAGATTTCAGACTTGAGACACGACGCGGAAGGTTCCTAGGAAGATTTCGCCTCAAGCACAAGCTCGAGCAGATTTCAGATTTCGAAAATAAGATGCTTCAAATTGAGCAAATTGTTCTCTTCAAAATCATTGGCAAAATTTCAAATTTAAAATAGTAGATGGAAGCTTTTTGCAAATCTTTCAAAAAGGACAAATAGTTGGTAGGAATGCCATACCTACTCGAGTGTTTTCACCTAATGCCAATTATACTGATTGTTTACGTGAAGTTAGAGTTCACTTCATTTGTAAAGAAAATCTTTCATCCTCTTAAAACTCTCTAGAGCTCGTCGTGGTGCTTGAGGAGGATTTCTCCAGGAACCAGCTGTTTCCGTGTTTCCAGTGTTGAGGCAAGTAAAAGCTGATCCTTGCTACGCCATTTAAAGCATATATTGATTTTCCTCAGTTTTGTTTGCTTGCCTGCTTATGTTAAAGATATAGAAATGTTTCAGCATGTTTATGGAAAGAAAGATCGGGTTCACTGTATGTTTTCTGTTTTAAAATCGCAAATGTTGATGTGTTTTTTTAAAAAACATTGAGCATTCAGATTCTAGTTTCTTGAAAGATTATGATGTTCTTCTTGGTGAACGGCGACGTCTGGACTTGACTCCAAGTAATCGACGATGCTAGTCAAATCGGAATTTTTTTCCGATTAGATAGGCAAAGCTGGTATCTTGGGTGTCGTCGAGATGTTGCGGCACTAGTTCAGTAGCCAATTCTGTTTTTATACGCTAGCGACAAGATTCTATGATCAAATCTGAAATTCCCATTTCGGATCTGAATTTCCCTGTCAAGTCTGTTTTCCGGATGTTAAAATCTGTTTCGTGAGTCAAATCTGTTCTACCCCTAGAACACTATTTACATCTGTTTTCCCGCTAGCGATACCAACCCAGAAGCCACATCTGTGTTACGCTAGCACTACTATTCCATAGTCAATCTGCTTCAACGCTAGCGCTACTACATCTAAAGTCAAATCTGATCACGGTAACGATACTGTTCCTTTATACCACATCTGTTTTAATGTTAGCGATACCATATTCGGATCTGTCTTTGCGACTAAAATCTATTTTGTGCCCGTGTACTATTGTCGTTAGCCAAATCTGTTTTCACTTCAGTGATAAGTCCCCAGTAGTCGAATCTGATGCTCGGTGATATTTTAAAGAGAAACGAGTTTTAAAAGAAGTGAACCCTGATGATTTTTAGATCTGTTTTCAACCAGATATGAGTCTAAAGGAAGAAAAGTTTATCTTCAAAGGATTTATGGCTTAGATAACAGACAGTCATAAAGGAAGCTGTCAAGACAGTTGCCCCTTCATAAAGGAAGGGTGAGCAGTCGTCGAGCGTGTCGGTTGCCCCTTCATATAGGCTTCATTCCATAGACTGAATTCAGAAGTAACTTGATCAAGTGCCAAAGGACCTAAGGAGAGCTTCTAAGCCATAAATCACAAGAAAATAATGATGAGATCTGGGTTATTTCCCGAATCAGTTATTACAAAAGATGTTTAAGTTTAAATGTCTTACTTTAAACTAAGTTATGTTAAGCTATGATAATGTCTGCCTGCATTAAGTGATTTTGTTATCTTCAGATTTTTTTTGCTGAGCCTCTAGGCTCATTAGCTTTAAATGGTGCAGGTGAGACAGATCTGGGGCAGTCGGGCGGCGGGAGCTGAACCTGCTGTGGTGATTGTGTTTATCAATGACCGATGTTTTCCACGCAGCTATTGTTGTTTTTGGATCTTTTGTCAAATCTGTATTAGATCTATTACAACAATAGTGAATTCATATAGAGTTCCAGTAGTTGTAATATCGCAACTTTGCAATGTATATCAAATCTGTTGGTCAGATCTGTTCTTATCGTTTCATTTTGGCGCCATTAATTCAACTGTTTGTATATCGAATTTGTAAGGCAATGCAGCTTACAAAGTTTTTATTCAGCCATTATTTTCCTTTTGTTATTTCCTTTAACCCAAATCCGTTGACACCCATGGGCGTGGGCGTCACATCAACTGTCAACAGAGGGATTGGTAGGTTTTACTGATCTTCCGGAAAAAGCAGTGTCGGAGATGAAGATGAGATTTTCTGGTACTAATGTTGTTTTCCGACCACCGAACAAGAAGAAGGAGATGAAAGTTGAGTACAGGCTGCTGCACGATATTGTGGCCAAGGCACTGTACGCCAAGGCTGATTCCTTCGATGTGGTGACGTCGGAGAGGTTTGATTTGATGATGTCTATCAGTGCAGGTTTGCAAGTGAACTGGGGGCACATTCTGTTCCAGACATTGGTTGCTAAGGTGCATACCCCTAGCAGACAGTCACAAGTGTGAGAACCTGAAATTTCCAACATGCTATTCAATTAAATTCTTAGCTTATCATATATTTTTATTCTCCATGAATAATCAAGGTCATGAATTCTTAATTAAAGTCACACCATTAGTAGCCATTATGTAGCCAAATAATGCCTAATTATGACCATAATGTGGTGTTTAATGGCCATAAAAAGGTTCCTTTAAATTATCCAACCTCTCCGATATATAACACATTTCAAAGATGAATAAATGCACTGTATGAACATCAAGAAATTATGTCAAAATCATTCAAGAGGCAGCCCCATTTCAAAACTAAGATGTTGATGTTTTGAGTATTCCAGCATCAATCTGAAGGCCTACTGTTCGGAACCTATTGCCACTGCTCCAGTTCTTAGAATCCATTCTCCACCATCAAGAATTTGCTATTCTATGTTCTGAATACTAGATTCCATACGAGTAATGTGCAGCTCTTGTCCATCGTTTAGAAATGGTTACAAATTTCCTCCAAAGAAGATCTTGACTGTTTAAAGTTATTCATTATGTTTCATATATGCAACTTCTGAAAAACTTTATATTCGTGATCCACTTCGAGTAGCAACCAGATACTGAATCAAACATTGTCACCATATTTCTCATGTTTTGAGCAGTAATCAAGTAAGTAGGCTTTTGTTATATATTCATTTTAAACTATATGATTGTTCATGCTATATTTTGTTATGAAATAATCATTCGAGCACTTGTTTCGTGTCAAACTCTCATGCTATGCATGCCAGGAATCTTTGCTCTGTCTTAGTGCTGATATGAATTGAATTGATATGGGAATACAGAATTCTGCACTCTGAATCATATGATATGATTAAGGCCTCGCCCCCTTAGAGGAGTATAAAGTAGGGACTAATCAGTAGTACTCAGAATTCTGCACTCTGAATCACTGTGTGATTAAGGCCTCGTCCCCTTAGAGGAGTAAAAATTAGGGACTGATAGTAAACCATGAAACTCGAGGAATATCAGTGCTACTTGTTCTATGCTCTGTTCAGTGTTCTTGAAAGCTGAGTGTTTCCCCAAACACTCACCCCTTATTTTCTCCACCCAGATAGAATGAAGAACGGATTGAAAAAGATGAACAAGACATGTTTTAGGGCTGGTGAAGACTTATTTAATTCTTGTTCTTTCACTTCCGCATTTCTGTTATTCAAGTTGTAAAGAAAATCATTTTGATTATGTAATAGACTGGTTTTGAGCTGAACTATGAGGCTTGATGTTTTGTAATGAATAACTATTAAACATCACCGATGTTCACGTCCAGGCCCATTCTAGGGGCGTGATATTTTAGTGGTATCAAAGCTAACCTGGTTCATAATCCGGCTGGAATGTTTGACCAGAAAGAGTTCTGATTTCATCCAAAAGAATAAGTATTACAGAAAGATTATCTTTATTCGTAAAGTTAAATTTCTTCCTGAAATGATTGTTTTTATGGAAATTCAATTTTATTCAAACATTCATATCTCTGCTGAAATTTCAATTTGATCCGAAAACTTCAATTTCTTCCAAACTTTCATATTCATCTGCAAACTTAATTTCATCTGATTCTTATGATTTCATTCGGAACTTTCAGTTCCATCCGAAAATTTTTGGTGTCATCCGATTTTTTCGAAATCTTTTACTTTTTCCGAAAAATTTTTCTTTATTCAGAAGTCTTCTATTCCATAATCTAGAATTCATGAGATTCTTCATCGATAAATATTTTTTTTTAATCCGGATAAACTTTACTTCACCTGATAGATTTCTTCGATATGTTTGAGTTACTTTCTCTAGAAGAATTTCCTTATCCGGTTGCATTTTTTTTCATGCATTTGCTCGACCATAATCTTCTTCTTCATGTCAACAAATCTGTACAGTTTACCTCCATGAAATACTCTAGAAATCCCCGTGTCATTTCATCATCACTTATTCCATAAAATGATTCCTTTTGCTTTGTGTACCCATGCTACAACCACAATTCATATGAAGCAGATAATATTTAACATTCAAACACGAGTGATTCATCGCCCTAAACCAAACATATACACAAACCGACTACCATCAAAGAGGAGCGGGAGATCACACTTAACCACATCCATCGGGAGATAATATGAAAACATAAGTTTCGAGGACGAAACTTCTATTAAGGTGGGGAGGATGTGAGAACCTGAAATTTACAACATGCTATTCAATTAAATTCTTAGCTTATCATATATTTTTATTCTCCATGAATAATCAAGGTCATGAATTCTTAATTAAAGTCACACCATTATTAGCCATTATATAGCCAAATAATGAGGATGTGAGAACCTGAAATTTACAACATGCTATTCAATTAAATTCTTAGCTTATCATATATTTTTATTCTCCATGAATAATCAAGGTCATGAATTCTTAATTAAAGTCACACCATTATTAGCCATTATATAGCCAAATAATGCCTAATTATGACCACAAAGTGGTGTTTAATGGCCATAAAAAGGTGACCTTTAAATTTCTCCAACCTCTCCTATATATAACACACTTAAAAGATGAATAAATGCACTGTACAAAATCAAGAAATCCTGTCAAAATATTTCAAGAGGCAGCCCCATTTCAAAAACAAGATTTTTATGTTTTGAGTATTCCAGTATCAATCTGAAGGCCTACTGTTCGAAACCTATTGCCACTGCTCCAGTTCTTAAAATCCGATCTCCACCGTCAATAATATGATACTCTATGTTCTGAATACTAGATTCCATATGAGAAAAATGCAGCTCTTGTCCATCGCTTATAAGCGTTTACAAATTTCCTCGAAAGAAGATCTTGACCGTTCAAAAGTTATTTCATTATGTTTCATATATGCAAATTCTGAAAATCTCTATATTCGTGATCCACTTTGAGTAGCAACCAGATACTGAATCAAGCATTGCCACCATATTTATCATGTTTTGAGCAGTAATCAAGTAAGTGGGCTTTTTTTATATATTCATTCTAAACTATATGATTGTTCATGCTATATTCTGTTCTGAAATTATCATTCGAGCACTTGTTTCGTGCCAAATTCATGTTATGATTCATGCTATTGATGCCAGGAATCTTTGCTCTGTCTTAGTGCTGATATGAATTGATTTGATATGGGAATAAAGAATTTTTCACTCTGAATCATATGATATGATTAAGGCCTCGCCCCCTTAGAGGAGTATAAATTAGGGACTAATCAGTAGTACTCAGAATTCTGCACTCTGAATCACTGTGTGATTAAGGCCTCGTCCCCTTAGAGGAGTAAAAATTAGGGACTGATAGTAAACCATGAAATTCAAGGAATATCAGTGCTACTTGTTCTCTGCTCTGTTCAGTGTTCTTGAAATGTTTCCAAGTTCAGTTCAGTTGTATATATATGTGTATTTTTTTGTTATGCGCAAATGGTTCTCCCACTTGCTGATTGTTTCTCCAAACACTCACCCTTATTTTTTCCACCCAGATAGAATGAAGAAAGGATTGCAGAAGATAAACAAGACATGTTTTAGGGATGGTGAAGACTTATTTAATTCTTGTTCTTTCACTTCCGTATTTCTGTTCTTCAAGTTGTAAAGACAATCGTTTTTTTATGTAATAGACTAGTTTTGAACTGCACTATGAGGCTTGATATTTTGTAATGAATAATTATTAAACATCACCGGTGTTCACGTCAAGGCCCGTTCTCGTGGAGTGACAACAAGGATTTGATGTGCAGTTGAGTATTCTGCTGGAGAAGGTAGTCAAGGCAGACCTCGGGGAGTCTGTCAAGCTGCATCCACTGAAGTTGTTGAACAACAGATCTGTTCTCACCTACATGAAGAAGAATCAGACTGTTGTCCTAGCTGGAGAATCGAGCGAGGAATCTGGGGACACAGCTAGTGAAAACAGACTCACTGCTGATATTCTGCTGTCACTGACGAAGGAGAAGGTAGTGGAGAATGACGTGGAGAAGAAGAAGAAAGAAAAGGTTGTAGTTGTGGTGAAGAAGACAGTGGCTGGAAGCCAAGCTGCTCCAACCAAGTCCAAGTCTGGGACCAGCTCAGATGTGGATTCATGACCTTTGTCCAATCTGGGTGCAACAAAGAAAGGTGGAGCAGCACCAAAGCACAAGCTGATGTTAGCTTCATCTGATTCGGATTCCATGGTGCCTCTCCCTCTGCTGCAGATTACAAAGAAGCAGAGGAAAAAGAGGACCAAGCCGATGAAGAAAACTTCTGATGACTAGGCAGATCAAATCCTGGTCCAATTCCTGAAATTACAGCTGAGGCTGAGAATGTTTCTACCTTTGCTGCTCCAGAAGCAAATGTGAAGTCTAGTAACGCAGCGGAGGCATAGGCTGTTAACAAGGATGATATGATCGAATAAGGGGGTGTCTCATGAGTTCTCACACAACTCACATGAGTTCTCACATAACTACATCACCCAAACCTTGTTCTAAAATCAAAATCCGACAGATTATGTGCATTTGAAAGATGTTTGGAAACAGTAAGCACGTAACTAGGAAACCAGATTGGTGCAGAGCTGGACCAACGCTCTGTGAGCTGGTCAGGATCGTATGCGATCTGGTTTATACAAATCTTGAGCTGCAATAGCTCAGTATTTTCTTGAAATATTTGTGTACCGAGAAGTAGATCAAGTAAGATGTAAAATTCTGTGGAAATAACTTGAACTACTCTCTGAAATCGAAAGCTTATTAACAGGTTTTAAACACAGTTATAGCATATGACATGCATGATTGTTAAATGCAGAAATCTGTAAAGCGATACGCTGCAATTAGTTTATGGAAGTTCGGAGCTGAATCTCCTACGTCTCCCCTTCTTCCACACGAGCCACTAGAAGACTTTGATTATAACAGCCTCTGTTGCAACGTGATCTGACAGCCCGCAAGCTGCAAGAACTCCTAGCCACCTATGTGCACCAGCCCGCAAGCTGTGTGTCTAACAATACTTCTTTTACATCTCAGTGAGAAAGACTACAAGATTTGTTTAAAGTCTCCGCACAAAGACTACGAGGAGAATTTTTGAATTTTGATTCACTCATTTTTCTGTCGCTCAACTCTCGAATATATGAGTGAATCGTGTATGATATTTACAGTGCACGCTCAATCTCTAGAATATAAAATCTCACACACTTGGGAAGGTGCTCTCTAAGCTGGTTTCTCAATATCTTCCCACGGGTTGTGCTGTCGACTTGATTGTTCTTTAAAGCTTTAGGTCAGTGCATCAGCTCACACCTGGGCACTGAACCAACTTGCACACCAACTACCACATGAGTGTGCAAACTTGCGATTAGCACTATGTCGTGTTGTGCATTCTTCTGTTTTGCGTTCTGCACTTGCACATACACTTTATCCACTTCACTCTCTCTTTTCTCGCATGCTTCTGCTTGTGCTCTGCTCTTGATATATAAATCCTCTTTGCAGAATTGTCCGTTGGACTCAAAGTTGTAGCCGTTGAAAAGTCTTCTGACAAGGTTGTATTTTGCGTCCTTTGTCATTTAATGCTTCTGCAGGATTTATGTCTTTTTCGCATGTGAGCACTATATCGAGAGGACAACACAGAAAATCAATGTGAACACTTATAAGCAGTCTTTGTAAAGTCTTGCGTTCAAATCTCTTTGCTTGTCGTTTAGTCCATTTCTGCTCTTGATCTCAGACGATATCTGCTCTTCTCTTTAAGCTGGTTTGACCAGCTTGGTTCTTGTATGCCAGCTTATCTCTGTTCTGGTTTGCACTGAGCTGGTTGATACTTCAACTTCCTGCTCTTGAACATTGCTGGGCTCAGAACTTATTTCCCAGCTGGTTTTCTTCCCAGCTGGTTTCTTCTTTCGCTATAGCAATCTTCCTCCATATACGGAGTTCACGATCACAGACTCCTGTCTCCTCATTTCTTCTTCTTCTTCATCTTCCACATCATCCACAATAAGTCCATCTCTCTCAAGAATCCAGTTTAGCAAAGATCCCTGATCAGGTTTTCTCTTCTCTGATCTGGTTTGTCCTTTCACCAGCTTGGCTCTATTCGTCTCATCAAGAGCTTTTCTAATCTTCTCTTCTTTTGTACTTGCCTGATCTTGATCCATTCAGACACATCTTCCAAACCATCAGCAAGTACTTTGGAGCAACCAGCTCATGAGCAACAGGCTCAAGAAGAACCATCTCAGCAAGCAGAGCAGACATATGAGCGAAAGGCTCAAGCTGGTTCCTCCCGCTCAAGTTCAAGTCATTCAAGTTTTTTTGTACATTCTTCCACATTAGTTAGAAATAATGAGGATCTTCAGGATCCTTGTTCTGGTTTACAGATGGTACGGTATACTATAGATAGTAATAATAATAGTGAAGAATACGAAGAAGACTTTGCCCAAGCTGATCCACAGCCCATAAGTTTTTCTAGCCTCCCAGATAATTTTGATGTTGTTGCAGAACTTAATCTATAAAGAAAGTCGTTGAATCAATGGACTCAAATATTGAAATAGTGAGGGATACACAGTCGTACATGAAGGAAGACTCTAAAGTTTTCGGACGAGATTTCTACAGGAAAATGGGTGAGGTAGTGACCAGGGTCAATGCTGCTACATCGACGTTGGAAAATAATCTTGTCCATAAACTTGATGAAGACCATCAGCAGCTTGCACAACAGATTAGTGAACGCAATCAACAGTTTGCTAGTGAGCTAACTTTGGTCAAGATGCAACTAGTCGACTTGGTGCTCATTTGAAGGAATTGAGTGATGCCAAAAAGTGGAAAGGACCAAGAAGCAAAAAGAGAAGGTTGCTGTAGGATTTAGGGTGAGCTTAGTTTTTCCTCTGATATGATGTACAACTGATTTTACTTGTAAAAGTTTTTTAGTTTTAACAAAATCTCTTTTTTCGCATAAGTTTTGTCATCACCAAAAAGGGGGAAATTGTTGGAGTAAATTTATAAGTATTGGTGAAGACAAATAAAAGAGATTAATCAGCTCAGAGATGGATCGACCAATTCAAGACAGAGTATACTGCGTTGAGTATTGAAACCAGATCAAAGCTAAGCTGAACAGAGCTAAGTTGGTTAAGGTCAAACCAGTTCAGAGACTTTAGACGTTAGCTAAGCTTGTTAAGGTCAAACCAACCCAGAGACATAGAGACTAGATTAAAGCTGGTTAAGGACAAACCAGTTTAGACAGTTCAATTAAGCTGGTTAAAGACAAATAAGCTCGGATAAACAAATCAGGTATCTTATCAAGTTATCGGTTGATAGAAGAGCAGTTTGTATTCAATCAGTTGAGAACAGATCAGAGCAGAACTGGTTCAGCGATAGCGTTAGTGAAGGAAAAGACAGTTTCATTTAAAAGAGACAGATGCAATTAGGAAGGCTTGTGTTTCAACAGAAGAAGACAATTGCAAATGAAGATCAATATGTGGAACAGCTTAGAAGCAGATTTGAGCAGATTAGCTTAGACCAGATTTAGAGACGTTATACACAGACTTGGAAAAAGGGATTTCAGATTACTTTGAGTTTTCAGAAAAATTGATGTGAAGTGGTTGACCTCTCTGTATCGATTTGTAGTCGTTGAAACTACTTTGAGCTATCCCAGATATACAGAGATTTTGTTTGAACTGAAGATGGTGCAGAGTATGCTAAAAGAGGAAAAACATTTAATGGAGGTGTACGTATATAGTACAAGCATTTAAGACGTCGCAGTTATCTCACTTTTGATACATACGACGTGTTTACTGGTAACATTTATTACCTTTATATCCAAAGGGCATAAATTGGAGAAGCAGTTCAGCAGAAGACACCTAATGCTTACACAACTCACAAACTACTGAATTAACGAGCTTGCAAAACAAGAGAAAAACTAAGTTCATTTTATTTAACCAGCTCATACAGAAAGTGACACGCACACGCAGATTTTTATCAATCCTTTGTGTCACGCAATATTTGTACAAACTCTATAGTTTTGAGTTTACACTGTATAGTCATAAACAGAGCGTGAGAGTGCTAGAATAGCAAAGCAGCTTAGAGCTGTATTCATTGTATTTAGAACCAGATCGTGAGTCTGTATTTGTTGTTTGAGTGCTAGGAGTTCTTGCAGCTTGCTGGATCTATTTTTACAGATCTGAATCTTAATTTTGATTAACACAAAACCTGCTGCTATTTTACTAACGATTTAAATTAAGTGCGCAGCATTGAGCTGAAACATAAAGACGCGAACTGGACCAAATCGGACGTGAGTTGGAACAGTACGCTAATGTCGTTCACATGCCCAAGATGGAACAGTGAGGGGACGCCCGAGCTGGTACAGTAGAGGACATGTCTAAGCTGGAAAAGTAAGGGGACGCCCGAACTAATCTAGCAGTAGACATCCAAGCACAGAGCAAGTACAACGTAGAGCAGTTCAATGGAGAAGAAGATGTACAACGCTCAGAACAGAACAAATTAGAATCAGCTCAGAAATATTAGAAGCACAGTATTAATCAAACAGAGACCAGCCAGAGAAAAGCAGTTTGAACACAAATATTTGTGAAGATTGAATTAACGTTGTTCAAACTGATTTGCTTCGTTCTGTTCAAATCAGGTACAGATTCACATAGCTAAAATTCAGCAAAGTCTGCGACATAATTAATGAAGAGAGCTCAAAGTCTATAAAGCCTGCAAACGCATTGAATGACAAAGGACACAAGGTACAACATTGTCAGAACTTTTCAAAAGCCTTTTCTACGGCTAGGAACTTGTGTCCACTGGATATAATTTGCATAAGAGGCTATATATATCAGAAGACAGCAAGATGGAAAAAGAGAGAACACACATACAACGACAGAGAAAAACAGAAAGAAAATAAATAGAAGAAAATGAGTTATCAGCTTTGAAGAAGCACTTCCCAGTGTGTGAGAATACATTTGAGATATAACCTACACTGTAATTTCTCACATTCACTCACAGTTTTGAGAAATGAGCTGCATAGATTAGTGAGTGAATCACAATCACAAACAATCATTGTTGTCTTTCGCACTGAGACGTTAAAGAAGTGTGTGTGGCCTTTCTCACCGAGGCATAAAAGAAGTGAGTTAGACACATGCAGCTTGCGGGCTGGTGCACAATGGTTGCTAGGAGTTCTCGCAGTCCGCTGGGTTGTTGGAATGGGTTACAACGAGGGATGCTGTAATCAAAGTCTTCTAGTGGATCCTTCCCGATTGTGGAAGAAAGGGAAACGTAGGAGATTGAGCTCCGAACTTCCATAAACAAATCCAAAGCGTATAATTTTTATTTACAGCTTTCTGCACTTAGTTTCTGGATACTCATCGCATGTTTTAAAACATGTTCATTTAGCTTTCAATTTTCAGAGTTTAGTTTGGGTTGTTTTCGCATGAATTTATCATACCCAATCTATTTCTCGATGCTCAAAATCTTTCAAGAACATGAGCTATTGCAGCTTGAGATTTAACAGACCAGATCGTGCGACAAGCTTAGGTGCGATATGGTTGCTGGTTGCGTGCTAATTCGATAAATTTTAGAATGCACGTAACTCACAGGGTTGGTGTTTGGGCTGTGTGAGAGTTTACGTGAGTTGTGGCAGAGCTCACGGGCACCCCCATAAAAATGATCCTATCACAGCTGCTGGCTGTCGGATCGGGTTGTTAACAAGAGTTGTATCAATCAAATCTTCTAATGGAAATCCTTCCAGTTGAGGAAGAAGGGGAGACATATGAGATTAAACTTCGAACTTTTAGAAACAAATCTCTTGATCATTTTTATTTACTGTTTTACGCATTTAACTGTTCACTGTTAAATCGTGTTCTTTCCGCATAAATATTTTATTACACAGGAAACAGATTTTCATTGACACTCTCCAAGCTGGTAACTCGGCTTAGAGGTTAGCTGCGAGATGTAAAAGATTTTAAAATAATTTTCGATTAAAATTAGCAGAGGAGTTTATTCACCCCCACTGAACTCTCGAGCTGTTTTTTCGATCCTAACACTATTCCTCCACCGCCTCCTACCCGCAGCTGATATAGTATTACCATTTAAGATTCAACGTCACTCTTTTTACGGCTCAACTAGTCACAACTTTAGCACCTTGATGTACGAGAGCTTACCAGGAGGTCACCAATCCAGTATTATTCTCACCCATGTACTTTTTACCCAACAAATTTGGGACTATTATTATTTTTTTATGGTCATTACATAGTCATTACATATTTAATTCTTATTTTAATCATTCTGTTGATCATTAGATAATGTCTTTTATTTGAAAAAAAATTATAATTTCACCAATGAATATGAAAAGTGATGAAATTGTTAATTTATATATAATGATGTTACCTATTGAAAAATTAAATATTTCGTTAGATAATTACAAGAATAGAGAGAACAAATAATTGTTTTTAAAAAATAAATAGAAAAGTATATTGTATCATACAGACGTAATTGATTTTCATCTAAATATGTTTAAAATCGACTCAAATTCTTTTATTTACGATAATATGGTTCCACTTATACAAAACGAACGTATTTAAATTATATTAAGATATTTAAAATTTCTATTTAATATTTTTTTAAAAAAAATTTGCATCGAAACTCAATTTATCACTATTTGGTACTTGATTCATGCCTATTACATTCCGAATTTATCATGGTAATAAAATACGTTAAAGTAGCAGTTACGTTGCTTACTTAGTATCGATAAGGAATTGGATTTGTAGGGGAAAATGATGAGTTTATAATTTTAAAAATATGGTTTGTTGGAAGATTGCTGGTATTTCAAAATCATGGTTGCCACAAAGGATGTATAATTTTAGGTATAAAGATGGCAGTCACAAATGTAAAGATACATAATAAAGCTTGGTCAAAAAGAGTTCCACAAGGGTTTAATTCGTTCTTCGCTGAATCATCATCAGCATACGTAAATTCCGATTTATCACAGAAAGTATTCTACTAAAACTTGTAGGAAACGCAATTGCTAATTGACATTTACAATGTTTAAGAGAGATGTATTTTGATATTTGGTAGTTTGATCAGATTGGCAGCATTGATTCATTCAAGAGTCCTTTGGCAATCCAAGAAGAATGATATATATGAACTTCTTTAATATTTGGTCATTGGAAAAGAAGTTTTATGACATTAGATTCCATCAAATAGTTGAATCTTGAATTTGGATAATAGTTGGATGCCACCTTTCTTATATCATATTTTTGAGATAAAATTAAAGAAATTTGAAGTTCCTAGATTTTAAAATGTCGAGTATCATCGAGAACATTTTTAATCTTGACTCCTAAATAATTTCATCATTTTGTTTGTTAGGACCCAGGGATCATATCTTAATAAAATAAACAACATAACATAAGGGAGGGGCGAGATCTGATCCAATAAAGTAAAGGAGATAGCGAGCGCTGCTACTTGTTAAATATTTTTGCGCTGCTATTGTGAGGTGCAATACCTCGGGTTCTTGAACATATAAATACGAGAGCACCGGAGACAGATATGGTATGAAATAAAATCATGCGGAAAACACCAGAACTGAATCCTAATTTTAAAACTAACGCAAACAGATTTCTGTTAAACAATACACATGATGCGTGTGACTGTGAAATCTGTTTGCTATGTGCAAGTGTGATTTCTGTTATGCGTGCGTGATAATGTAAATGCTAATGCGGAGTACTGTAAATAAATAAAAGAATACAATACACTGCTATTTGTTTCTGGAAGTTCGGATATAAAAATCCTACGTCTTCCCTTCTTCCTCCTCGGAAGGTTCCACTAGAAGAATTTGATCCGCAGACCCAATCACCGAGCCTCGCTCAAGGTGAACTCCTAGACTTTACACCAGCCCTCGGCTGTGTCACTCACTTGTTTTACGCCTATGTGAGAAAGGCTACAAACACAGAGTTTAACGTCTTCGTGCTTGGACGGGATCTGATTTTGTATTGTTTGTGATTCACTCGCTAAGCAATTTCGCACATCTCTCAAAATATGCGAGTGAATCTGTGTGTGTGAGATTTTACAGTGAACGCTCAACTCTCTAAAAAATAAATCTCACACACTGGGAAAATGCTTCTACAAAAGCTGATCAACTCAGCAGGCTCATAGTAAGTTCCTCTCTAATGGTGGTCGATTGCTTCGTTCTTCTATTTTTCTTCCCTATGTTTTTGCACTGTGCTTTGCTTTAAGATCTCAATCTTGATCAATCTTCTTCAACAGAGAACTTCTGTATATATATGGCTTCCCCCAGCCGTTAGATTAATTCCAATTCCTTTCTGTGCTTGTTAAGGCTAATTTGTCTTCTTCCCAAATTGGTGCAATCATCCTCTGTAT
>KQ990135.1:6473-21144 GCA_001598015.1 Dorcoceras hygrometricum
TTCCTGTGTTCCCACTGTTTCATCATCAGAACCCGTGGATAAAACCAATATCCTCTTTCGAGATTTACGTTTGGGCACAGGAGATGATATAGTTGCCACAGCAGGGGTAGGATCAATAACCTGAATGGGCACCACATCCTGTGCCACATTCACAATATCCAGACTGGCCTGTGAAAATGATGGTTTGGTCTTCACAGTGCGCCTCTTCTTTGGAATAGCTGGCGCATTATCCTCAGTGGCCACTCTCTTCTTTGATCCAGCAACTTCAGAGATAACCTTAACAGGTGTAGTATCAGCAGATGAGGACTGCTTTATAGACTTGGATTTCCTCTTCACAGTAGCTTCACCAACCATCCCATGCTCCTCACGAGCATCAATTGTGGTATCCGTGGCAATGTAAGTGTTTACAGTTTTCATAGACAGAATTTTGGCACTAGGAAATGAAACACCATCGCCCATAGTAATAGTAGGCATACCCTTCAGTAAAACACCGATTTGTGCAGCAAAGCCCTTTGCTTTCTTATGCGATCTATCCACCATGTCTTTCAAAACATTAAACAAAACTTTGCCCCAATTCACTTTCAACCCATAATGAATCGCGGTCATCATCTGGAACCGTTCAATGATGACAGCATCAAAAGAGCCTGCCTTAACAGTGATGGACTTTGCCAAGATATCATTCAGCAATCGAAATTCATATTTCATGGGTTTCTTTTTCCCATGAATATAAACCTGCTCACCCTTTCTCGAGAAGAAGCTTCTCGCATCATACACTTTATCCTTTGGTACATCAGAGAAATTCACAATCCCTTCTGTGGGTAACTCAAAAACACGTGCAAACTGAGCCTGAGGAGAAGAACTTTCCTGATACTGCTCCAGTGATATCTTCACCCTGTACCAATGCCGTTTCAAAGAACTGCTGAAGCTCCTTCTCATATAACACTGATTCACAGCCCAGAAATCCTCTGAGACCACTGGTCTCCAGTGCTTTAAACATGTTGAGCATGCCGTCATGGTCATGCATCATCAATACAGACTCGAAGTTAATCTGATAAGAGTAGGTGATGAAAGCGGATGCCATTGTAGAGTGCAAGGAGTGCCTGAAACAAGATTGTCTGCAAAAGAAAATACGAATGCACAAGAACAAGAGAATGCGAGAGCAAGAAAATGCAGTGATTATGATTTCACAGTAAGTTTAAGTAAATATAGGAAGTGCTGTAAATAAGGACGGTGAATATGAAAGGTTTGGAGAGAGAAAGAATGTTGATGTGAGGATGCGAATGAAGGACAAGACGTGTCAATCATCGGACGGGGCATACTATTTTTAGAAAAGATTTTGCAAATATTTTACCCGTACGGGAAAAGATTAAAATAACATTGACGCGCCAAAATCTTTAAAACATCACACCTAAGCAAATCTGTTTTTAATGTTTCGCGGGATGGAGCGGAATCTGTTAACAGATAAGCATCAATTGTGTACAGGAGAAATCTGTTGATAGATCTCTCCTGTTCAATTGACTTCACGCTTAACAACACAGAGACCAAATTCCCCCTACGATGTATAACCCTCTATCAGTAATGCTTACGTAAGCAGATCTGTTTCCATTGAATACGATGAGATGGAATGACGTAAGCAGTACTGTTTTCTTGATGGTTAGACTCTCGATAGAGCGACTTCCAACGATGGCGCTTATGTAAGCAGAACTGTTCCCCATTAATAGGTGACCCACTGCTGATGTAAGCGTTGCTGTTCAACCTGCAAAAATTTTTAGCGCATAGAAAATTTATGGCAGTTCTAGGAGACCTAATATATTCCTAAAATAGGAGAACTTAGCGTCTGGTAGAGGCTTTGTGAAGATATCAGCAACTTGTTGCTCAGTCGACACGTACTCCAACCGAACGTCCTTATTTAGCACATGGTCTCTTATGAAGTGGTTCCTTATGTCAGCGTGCTTGGTTCTTGAGTGCAGCACAGGGTTCTGGGTGATCACTATCGCACTTGTGTTGTCACATAAAATAGGAGCTTCGGAAGCATCAATGCCATAATCCTTTAATTGATGTTGTATCCAGAGGATTTGAGCACAATAGCTGCCGGCAGCTAAGTACTCTGCCTCTGCTATTAACGTGGCAATGGATGTTTGCTTCTTACTGAACCATGAAATCAACCGATCTCCTAAGAATTGGCAAGTCCCACTTGTGCTTTTACGATCAATCCTGCATCCTGCGTAATCTGCATCACTATAACCAATTAGTTGAAAGCCTGAGTCTTTGGGATACCAAAGACCCACGTTGGAAGTGCCCTTTAAGTACTTGAGGATTCTTTTAACAGCAATATAATGTGATTGATTTGGCTCCGCTTGGAATCTAGCACACATACAGACAGCAAACATGATGTCTGGTCTGCTAGCAGTTAGGTAAAGCAGAGAGCCTATGATACCTCGATACAAAGATACCTCTATGGCAGTTCCAGCTTCATCTTTGTCCATCTTAATTGAAGAGCTCATAGGGGTTGCTGCTGCTGAGCAGTTGTCCATGCCGAACTTCTTTAGCAATTCTTTTGTATATTTAGCTTGGTTAATGAAGATTCCATTTTCCAGCTGTCGAACTTGTAATCCCAGAAAGAAAGTGAGCTCCCCCATCATGCTCATCTCGAATTTATCCTGCATGAGCTTGGAAAATTTCTTGCACAGTTTGGGGTTAGTTGACCCAAAAATAATATCGTCAACATAAATCTGAACTAATAAGACGTGATCATCCTTAACAAATTTAAACAACGTCTTATCAACTGTGCCTATAGTGAACTTATGCTCAAGAAGAAAATTAGTGAGTGTGTCATACCAGGCTCTGGGTGCTTGCTTCAACCCGTATAGAGCCTTGTCCAGTTTGTAAACAAAGTCTGGATTTGTATGATCTATGAAGCCAGGAGGTTGTGCAACATACACTTCCTCTGTCAAGACGCCATTTAGAAAAGCACTCTTGACATCCATCTGAAAGACCTTGAAGTCCTTATATGCAGGATATGCAAGGAACATGCGAATGGCTTCTAATATAGCTACCGGTGCAAATGTTTCACCAAAATATATACCCTCCATTTGTCTAAAGCCTTGTGCAACTAGCCTAGCCTTATCTCTTGTTACTACTCCATCTTCATTCAGTTTATTCCTAAAGACCCATCGTGTTCCTATGACTGAATGATTTTTAGGTCTAGGTACAAGTGTCCATACTTTATTACGTTCAAACTGATTGAGTTCTTCCTGCATGGCATCTATCCAACTTGGGTCAGCTAAGGCCTCGTCGATTATCTTAGGTTCTATATGAGAAAGAAATGCAGCATCAAAGTGATCATGAGATAGCTGGCCTCGTGTGCGAACAGGAGATTGAATGTTACCTATGACCTGCTCAGGTGGATGATTTCTATTCCACCGAAGATCAAGTCCAATGGGATTTGCTCCTTGTTTTCCCTGTGTTGCTGACTGGATAAAAATGTTTGGATATTCTGACGCCAATTGATGATTATCATTGTTTCCTTGTGCATCAAATTCCAGGTGGAGTGCTTGTTGTTGTGTGTGAGTGCTGTCGTCAGTGTTGTTATCCACTGTTGGTCTTGATATCGTTTGAGAAGAAGTGCTTGCTACTGTTGCGTTAACTGTTGGTGAAGTAACAGTAGCATTTGCTTGCGCAATGTCTGACGTAGCTAGATCTGTTGGAGTTGCATTTGTTTGCGTGGTGATTGCTTCTGCTCCAGCTGCCGTAAGATCTTGTTGAGTAATAGTATGTTGTGTATCTACTGTTGGTATTTCTTCAGCTGTGAATCTTAGTTGTGACACATCATCATCAGATTCTTCAAGGCTTGTTGATTCCAGACGGGTGCACAAGTCATGTAAGCTTGCAGCTGAGTTTGATTTGAAACTTGCTTCATCGAAAACCACATGAGCAGATTCCTCAACAGTTAAACTTATATTGTTGATTTGTTTGCGTGGTGATTGCTTCTGCTCCAGCTGCCGTAAGATCTTGTTGAGTAATAGTATGTTGTGTATCTACTGTTGGTATTTCTTCAGCTGTGAATCTTAGTTGTGACACATCATCATCAGATTCTTCAAGGCTTGTTGATTCCAGACGGGTGCACAAGTCATGTAAGCTTGCAGCTGAGTTTGATTTGAAACTTGCTTCATCGAAAACCACATGAGCAGATTCCTCAACAGTTAAACTTCTATTGTTGAAGACTGTATGCTTTGCTCACTGCAGAGTAGCCTAGAAATATACCTGCATCAGATTTAGGTTCAAAGGCTGTTAGATGCTTCTTACCATTTGCCATTTCAGATCTCATATGGGGTTTTTTCGTGCATCCTATTAATCATCGATCAGTTTTGAGTATAACTGCTGTGTTAACTGCTTCTGCCCAAAATTTTTGAGAGATCCCAGAATAAGCAATCATAGATCTAGCAGCTTCTTTTAAAGTACGATTTCTCCTCTCAGCTAAGCCATTTTGCTGAGGAGTTCTAGCTGCAGAAAGCTCATGCTTTATTCCAATATCATCCAGATAAGAAGATAATTTTTGATTTAAAAACTCTGTTCCTCGATCACTCCTTATCCGGTTGACTGTACAAGATTTGTCATTTTGCAAATGTTTTAAAAGCCTAATCAACTGGTCAGCGGTATCATATTTTGCCTTTAAAAACACCACCCAAGTATATTTAGTAAAATCATCAACAACGACTAGGGTGTAGTTCATTACCCCTAAGCTGGTTATAGAAACAGGACCAAAAAGATCCAAATGCAAAAGCTCTAAGCTTCGGGAGGAACGTTTACCGCCTTTTGTTTTGAAAGTGGATTTTATTTGTTTTCCCAGTTGACATGCTGCACAAATCTTGTCCTTAGAAAAACTGATTTTTGGCAGACCAGAAACCAAATCACGTTGACACAATTTAGCAATTGTTTTGAAATGCAAATGATTCATTCTCTGGTGCCACAGCCAGCTCTTGGATGAACCAGCTGCAAGGCACAACTGTTCAGGTTCCTGCTGATCTGACCAGTCGATAATGTAGGTATTCCCGAACGTTTTCCTACCACCACAGTCAGACCACTAGGACTCTGAACCGTGCATGTGTGTTGTTGAAACTTGACTGTGTAACCTTTGTCACACAGCTGACTAATGCTAATCAAATTATATTTAAGGTTATCAACAACAAGGACATCAGCAATAGAAATGTTACCGTGGATAAGCTTACCCTTACCCACAGTGTTATCGTAAGCGTTGTCGCCAAACACTATTTTTGCACCTTTGTGTGGTTTGACGTCTGATAGCAGCTTTGGATTTCCAGTCATGTGTCTCGCACATCCGCTATCAAGATACCACAATGTTGTTTCAGCTGCTACTTTGTACCTGTTATCCTGCAATCAAACAAGCAGCTTTTGGTATCCAATTTTACTTGGGTCCAGATTGGATTACCTCTTTCGGGACCCAGACTTGAATTATCCTTACGGTATTTCCAGTGCTAGGATCCACAAAAGTTTGTGCAAAGTTACGTGCAGGTCTATGGAGTTTTGATTTGACATTTTGACCAGCAGGATCTCTTCTCGACCAAGTCTTTTTCAAACCAGGTTTTGCCTTCCTAAAGTTACGCCGCTGCTGGTTTGGAACATAGGACTTGGAACCAGATCTCGCTTTGTCCTTGTCCAATCTGTTCTTTAACCAGCTAGGCTTGGAACTCTCAGGCCTTTGATAGCCGATGCCATCTTTTCCTTTTCCTTCATGACTTGACTGGGAAGAGTTCTGGTCATCATTTCGTATCGACTCAAGGCAATCATGTATTACGCCAGCTTTGACAAAGCTCCTTTTATTGAACTTGTAATACACTGACTGTGAATGAGTACTTGTCGCTCCATCGCTGCTATTACAATTGAAACCCACACCAGTTCTATCATTTGCTGGGCTTTCTTGTAATTTGTGGAAGGCACGAGCTGATTGGGTCCAGGAGCTCTTTTCTTTAGTTAATTTTTCAACTTCAGCCTTGAGCTCGCTGGACTCACTTCTCAACAAATCATTTTCTATCTTCAGCCTACTCAACTCAGTCTTCAAACTGTTAACATCCTCAAGCTCATCAGAACTTGAATATGTCGAACTATTTTTTAGACTTGCGTTTTCAGCCTTGATTTCCTCAAATGTGTGAGATAGAGTCTTGTACTCGTGGACCATATCGTTCAGTGCCTGAACTAGATCCTCACGTGTAAATTCAACATTGAAGAAATCAAATACCTCGTTGTCATCCATCTGATTAGCCATGAGACAATGAGCTTCCTCCTGTTCACTGTCACTAGAAGAGGAACTGCTGCTGGATGACTCTGAATCGCTGTCTGCCCAGCTCTTGGTGCTTTCCTCAGCCACCAACACCTTGCGATCGTACTTGTGACTGGGTCTTTTGTCTTCTCTTGGTTTCATCCTTCTATCTTTCGACTTTCTTTTGAATTTGTCCTTGGATCTGTCAACATCCCTCTCATCAGTGTCATCATCACGCTTGTATCGCTCATACTTCTTGTTGTCTCGTTTGTATCTATCAACTCTCTTTGGTCTGTTGCAATCAGCAGCAAAATGACCTGGACGATCACAGTTATAACATATTAAGTCCGATGAAACTTTATCAGATTTATTAATATTACTGTAAGGAGAGGAAGGATGGGAGGATCTTCTCATGAATTTCCCAAATTTCTTGACTAAGAGGGACATTGCATCGTCGCTGAGCTGGTTAGCAGACTTGCTGGTGCTAGGAGAGCATGGTTCAGCAGTTGTAGCAGCAAGAGCTTTTGTCGGCTGGGAGGTGGAGGGTCCAGCTTCCGATCTTGTCTCCAACTCAAACTCATATGCTTTCAAGTTGGCGAACAGATCGTGCAGCTCTAGCTTGTTCAAGTCTTTTGACTCCCTCATGGCCATTGTTTTCACGTCCCATTCTTTGGGTAGCGCTCTCATGACCTTCAATGCCAACTCCCTGTTGCTATATTCTTTTCCAAGACTGTTTATTTCGATCACCACAGCGCTGAATCTTTCGTCGAATTCGGCCATGGTCTCTCCATCCTTCATTTTGATTGCATCATACTTCTGCTGGGCCACAGTAAGTTTGTTTTCTTTGGTTTTCAAATTTCTTGACTAAGAGGGACATTGCATCGTCGCTGAGCTGGTTAGCAGACTTGCTGGTGCTAGGAGAGCATGGTTCAGCAGTTGTAGCAGCAAGAGCTTTTGTCGGCTGGGAGGTGGAGGGTCCAGCTTCCGATCTTGTCTCCAACTCAAACTCATATGCTTTCAAGTTGGCGAACAGATCGTGCAGCTCTAGCTTGTTCAAGTCTTTTGACTCCCTCATGGCCATTGTTTTCACGTCCCATTCTTTGGGTAGCGCTCTCATGACCTTCAATGCCAACTCCCTGTTGCTATATTCTTTTCCAAGACTGTTTAGTTCGATCACCACAGTTCTGAATCTTTCGTCGAATTCGGCCATGGTCTCTCCATCCTTCATTTTGATCACCTCATACTTCTGCTGGGCCACAGTAAGTTTGTTTTCTTTGGTTTCATCATTGCCCTCGTAGATCTGGGTCAGCTTTTCCCATATTTCTTTAGCAGTGGCACAGTTCTTGATCTTGCTGAACATATTCTTGTCCTTGTCCAGCGTCTTGAATAGTATATCTTTTGCCACGTTGTCCAGATTCGCCTTTTTCTTGTCTTCATTGGTATATTCATGTATGTCCTTTGGAAGAAACTAAGGCTCGCCACTTGTTACAGCAACTGCCAGATTTGGTTTCATTATCTTTAGTGGTCCTTCTGTGATGACATGCCACATGTCATCATCCATGGCCGCTAAATGTGCTTGCATCCTGATTTTCCAGTCATCATACTCTTCCCTCGAAAACAAAGGAATCTTGTTGTGAAGATCGAAATGTTAAGATATAATAAAGCGTGAAACACAGCTGTTCAATAACTGAGATTTGCCTGCTCTGATACCACTTGATGGTCCCAGAAATAGGATCACTAAGTAAACAGGAGTTCAGAAGGGGGGGGGGGGTTGAATGAACTCCTTTGGATTTTTGAAATCTTTTAAAATGTTTTGGTATCTCAGTTTTATGCAAGCTTCTCGGCCAACAATATTTGTGCGGAAAAAGGCCGATTAACTTGTGAACAGTGAATAACAAGCAATAATAAATAAATGATGTATGTAAAAGATGGAGTCAGGAATTTGTTTCTGTAAGTACGAACTTCAATGTCCTACGTCTCCCCTTCTTCCTCCTCGGAAGGTATCACTAGAAGATTTGATGAAAGTAGGCCTTCTACAAACACCCGAACCCACAGCCGGCCAACAATAGTTTGTACGGAAAAAGGCCGATTAACTTGTGAACAGTGAATAACAAGCAATAATAAATAAATGATGTATGTAAAAGATGGAGTCAGGAATTTGTTTCTGTAAGTACGAACTTCAATGTCCTACGTCTCCCCTTCTTCCTCCTCGGAAGGTATCACTAGAAGATTTGATGAAAGTAGGCCTTCTACAAACACCCGAACCCACAGCCAGCCACTATGAGAACTCCTAGTACTTCACAACACTCCACGCAGACGCAGCTGCTGGTTTACAACACTTGTAAATTTTCAAATGGCTTTTTGAGAGGCCCGTTTGTTACAGACTCAATTGGTTTAACAATGAATACAATTCGATGAGTACTGTAAATATTCTCTGGTTTCTAATACAAAGAAACTCGATCTAACAAGATGAACCAGAGAATGACTCGAAGGTGTGTAAATGAAAAACAACAGTATTATTCTTCGAGTCTTGTGAGCTTTTGAATGTTTCAACAAGTAAATAGCTCTGGGAGTATTTTGACAGCGTTTCAGTAATAGAAATGGCGAGAGTTGTGTTCTTCAATTCAAAATATCTGCTATTTATACTATTCGTTCAACGGTCGATGAATCCAGATAAGGCAAAAAATCCTTTTTGAATTTCTGACAGTAGTACGCCGTCAATCCTGCTCCACTTCATGGTAAATTGCGTTTTGTCAGGGATGCGAATATTATTTCCATATATGTGCAATCCCGTTGTAACGACCTCTGCCAATGTGTACTATTTATCCAAAAATAGTATCAAACTTGTCCCCTTAATTCCACGAAATTTGTACGATTCTGTTATGGCCATCGATCTTTTCCAATTGAGTATTCGATCGAATTTGAATTTTGATGCTTGCGCCTGAAATCATTACTGTCGACAGATCTCTCTTTGTTGAAGACGAATGAATAGTTCCTTACTATTAAGATATCTGTCGCGGTAAACAAGATTAAACCACTTGCAAATTTCAGTACTACTGACGTCATCATATCTTCCATTTGCAAATTTCAGCACAGCTGACGTCATCATATCTGTTGAAGCAAACGATGCTCATGCTGTTTCCAAAAACAATACTGTAGCGAAGTCTGGTGTCAGCAACGATGAATAGTACTGTTACAAGATCTGTCGAGTAAACTTAACAATGAATACTGTCCTTTCTGTTGGTAGAAACTCCACTATTTCAAAACCTGTTGGCAGTTACTATCATCAATACAATAATCAAGTGCTGTTGGCAGATATCATCATCCTCAATGCTCCATTAACAGTAGATTTCTGACCCGATAACCCGAATAATAAAATCAATATCTCCACTGTTCCAAGATCTGATTCTGAACAACCCAATTCCATAACTGTAATTCAAACCGATCACTGTTGTCAGCAATTTTGATCATCGTGAAAAGATTATTTGAATTTTATCATTTAAGTCCAAATCTTTTCTTATTTTTGTTATCACCAAAACTATAAATTTTATCCTAACAATACGCTTTCATGGCTTAGCAAGAATCAGATTTACTTGCCTTATCACTGGATAAAATACGAAACACAGAAGTCCTAGCAGCAAGTCTCCAGAAGCACCGCAACGAGTTTCCTATGGTTTCTTTGATGAAAATGAAGATTTTTCTTGCAAATAATTGAACTTATAGTTCCACATGCACCATAGGTATGGGAGTCTGATTTGTAACAGGGGAAAACACTTGAGTAGGCATGGTGTACCATGCCTACTTCTCAAAATGTCACTAAAAGTCCCCTGTCACTATTTTAATTTGTAAAAGCGCTACTCATATAAAAAAAAGGGCCATCCTCCCATTTGAAAAATCATTTTATTTTGTGAAATCTGAAAATCGTTCGGCTTGTGCTTGGGTGACAACTGACCAGACCTTGCACCGTGTCTCACATCTGAAAAAATAAGAAATCAGCTTTTAAAATAAACAAACAAGCTGAAGTCTGAAATTTCGAAAGGGTCCTCGAATTGAAATGGACTAGAAATTGTGGTCCTAGGGATTTTGTGGTGCTACAAGGTAGGTGAGAGAGCTGAGCTGGGTCCAGACATAATTGAGCAGACAGCGGAAGTCATCACGATGGTGAGTGAGCGGATGAGGTCAACACAAAGCAGAAGAAGAGCTACGCTGATGGTCGCCGTCGAGCTGAACTTCGAAGTAGGAGACCATGTGTTCCTCAAGGTAGCGCCCATGAAAGGGGTGATGAGGTTTGGAAGAAAGGTGAAACAAACCAGACTCTAGAATTTTTTGTAAAATCATATGTGGAAAACTAAAAGTATGGCTCGTTCCCTTTAAACATTTATCAACATTACTTTAAATCATAAATAAAATAAATATCTTAAAACATATAATCATCCATACTGTTTAAAACCAGACTAAGTAAAGAGTCACGAAAACTGAAAACATGGTGAATAAAGTATCTGAAAAGAGTATCATAACAGAGCTAAAACATCAATGCGGCCACGGGGTACAGCTGCAGCGGGCGCTCAGAGGTCCCATCGCCAGTAGGAATGTACTCATCAGCAGTCACCATTTAACCCTATTGAGCCTAAATGCTCAGCATGCTCTATCTTTTAAAATAGCAAAGTACATATAGTAAAATCACATGCAAGCACATACGTGATATAAAATAACATTAAAACATGTATGCATGGATGGTCGTAAAACATGGTTCGTAACATCAATCGTATCGTATCATAATCATATAACATACATAATAAGGCATGACGTAACGTAACATAAAAAGGTATGAGTCGTATCAGTGAAATGTGAGCGGGCGTATGATTGATCAATCGAAAGAACCAACGTACGTGGCGGTGCGGTTCACCCTACCTTACCTCGGGAGATATGCCACTTCACCATGTCGTGATCACATGGATCCATAGGCTCATAATACATTAAAAAATGGGATCCCCGGTCCCGGCTACTCGGCTAGCTCCCATCATTAAATTTTGCCACAAGTCACTTCAATCCCCCGTGTTTTTCTCAAAAAAAGAACATGCATTAAACGTTTCATAAAATCTCGTGATGCGTGCATTTCTTAAAAAACATGCAATTTAAAAGCTTAGCCCGTCAATATATATTTAATTCTTTCCTTTAAAACCATTAACATACATAGAATACTACATATATTATTAAATATATATTCACGGGCTTCTACATTTTTTACTCTTGTCAAACTCTGATTGAGGAGCCTGACCCACTATTACTAAGCCCAAAAAGAACTTAGACATAACTTAAAATTGGAACTTGTCCTGATACATGAGTTGGCCCAAAACTTGAAATTAACCTTTAAAATTTTCTAAAATACTTCATTGACCAATTTCGACTAAATTAAAATCCAAAAGACCACAATTTCGACTTTAAAACTTATAATAAATTATTAGGTCCAAACTAATTATAAGTTTGACTAAAAACTTTGACTTTAAAAGATTTGACCAAAAATCTTAAAATTGGACCCTATACTTTTAAAATTAAAATAACCGGTCTAGAATTAAAATAACTCGGACCAAATTTAAAATATTTTGACTCGACCCTCGACTAACCAAACCGGTCCAATCGAACCCCTTAAACCGGTCCAATTGAACTGTTGGCGCAGCGGCGGATCCGGATCCCGCTCCCGGGGCACTGCGGAAGAATTAAAATTTAGGAGCCCGGGAACGGTCAATACACCTATATAATAATTCAAACATTCATAGGATGTTTAGAATATACCTGTCTGGCGACTAGGCGCCTGGCTCCGACTATTTCTCAAATGGAAATAGCACTTCTTTGGTTGCTCCTAATCAGGTCCATGACCGGTTTCCAATTCCTTAGTTGGAATGCACTAGAATCCCAATGAATATTTCACGAGCAGAAACTCCTCGCCAGGACGATCGCAGCAAAGTGCGACGGCGGCGGAGGCGGCGGGAGGAGGGAGAGGAGGAGAAGGGGAGAATTTGCTGAATAGCCTTTTTGTTGTGTATTTTTCTTTCTCCCTTCATGCCATATTTATAGATTGAGAGAAAGAGTTTGATGTAAACAAAACTGTGAACATTCGTTTCAAGTAGAACTGTGAACATTCGTTTCAAGTAGAATGGTGAACATTCGTTTCAACTTGAACCATGAACATTCGGTTCAACTCGAACTGTGAACATTAGGTTCAACTCGAATTGTGAACATTCGGTTCAACTCGAACAGTGAACATTCGTTTTGACTCCCTCGAATGTGGTCTCATCATAATCTCGATCGATGATCAGATATCACCGATGTGCTCAGTTTACAAAACTGATCATTATGATGCAAAATAAAATTTTCGGACCACTAAATCTATATATGACAGGTTTTACTCTCATTAGCTAAATATGGAAGTCCTACTCCCTTAGCTACTTTTGGGAAGTCATGCTCCCAACCTTCCTCCTATTATACTCAACACTTTGAGTATCATATCCTTGTCTGCACGGGAATTGGTAAACCAGTATACTGTGTGACACTCAATGGTTCAGGGATACAGCTAGCCGTGGGCTCACAACTCATTGTGAATCAGAAAACACATTTTTCTGATCTACCCATCGGACCTAAAGCTCCTAGAAACATCACCCCATGATCCCATAGGTATCACTGATAGTGCCTGCAAGAACCAGTCGATCATGGTTAGCGTATGATACGGTCATTTCAACTCATATATCCCGATCGAATCAACGATCATTGGTAAATTGAGAGTCGTTAGAGATTCGATAGTCATGCATACATCTTTGAGATCAGAATAGCGACATCATGAGTGCTACCAGGTAAACTCATTTACACTGAAGCACAAGAGTACTCTGGCCAGAGATTCGTCACAATATTATCTCCTCAGATAGCATAGGATATCCACGCACTAGGGCGAGCGGTGAATCCTCGACAACAAGGTATCGACTCCCACATGCTTCGTGACCTCACCCAATCTCGACATGTGATGACCCTCACGGAGTCGGTAAACGAGTCAAAGTGAGGCGGCTAATCACGTAGAGTCTCAATGATGTTTCGAGTAGTAAGGACTAATCCATACAACCAAGACCTCGGACTCTCCACTCGACAAATGATAACCACTTAGAGAATCCGAACGAGGGTAGCTTGATAGTTCATCAGGCAAACCATCCATCTGCATGCTCAGAACATCACAATGCTACCTACCAATGAAACGTGGTACTTCACATCTCAGATGCTAGTCTCATACTCGGGCGGCCTTATCCTCATTTTTATGGCCGAATCGACTAGGAACAAGTTCATAATACACAGTGACTATTAGATGTTTTTCATGATAGCCATCATATCCACTATCACATCTAACATACACTATGGTGCATTCTATGTATTTATCCAACACAATTGTTAACATTATAAAATAATGATGATAAAGAATGCCATAATATAAAATAATGAATTTCATAAAAAAAACTGTTTTACACAAAGAGTCATCAAAAGCCCACATGCCACAAGTTGGCTAGTTGGACACTTACTCTAACATGAACCGGCCGGCCCAAGCAACCAAACCTAAACTCTCATGCATGTCGCCGTCGCCCCCCATGCGACACGCCAACTTCCAGCCTTCGCCCCTCCTGCTCCGGCCGCCCATGGCCGGAGCCCCACCGGTTGGACCATCCCCAGTATAGCCGGTCCTTATCAATCGAACCACGGGCCCCACTAAGGCCACAACTCCCACGACCGTCGCATGCAAGTGGCCAACCGAGCGCGGCTCATAGCACCCGATCGCACGCCTTTCTCCTTGGCTCAACCATGGTTGAGACACCTTCTTCTCATGCATGGACTCCTACTAAACCACCCTAGGACCACCATGAACCAAGCCATAGCCCCTAGAACCCACCTCGACCGAAGCCTCACAAGGTTGAATCAAAAATGTGTTAGAAATTGTGGAACATGCATGGATCTCAAACAAGATGCATAGATCTAAACAAATCACATACAATTCATGCATTTGAACATTAAAAATAGTTTAATATATCTTAAATGATGAGAAAAAGAATAGATATTACATGCTTGGATTGGAGAAATGGAAGATCTACGAGTTACCGACGTGTAGGACGCGAGATCGGGACAATACCGCCTTGGATCACCTAAATTATTGAAGAAAATAGATGGATGCACTAAGGGGAGGGGGATGACTTGTTGGGGATCCGGATCCGCCCCCCGGCTAGGCAGCGGAAGAACAAGAAACAGGTGCCGGGAGGCGATCAATACGAAAAATCAGACAATTACAGTAATCGTCATACATAGGGCGTTTTAGCATGTTACCTCGCTGGCACTTGTGCCTGGCTCCAACCGGTATTACAATAA
>KQ990138.1:0-23366 GCA_001598015.1 Dorcoceras hygrometricum
TTAGGAGAGACAACGAACAGTACGCCCTCTGTGACTTCGTGCTTTCTCCTCCAACCACCTCCAGCCGCGATATTGGTAAGAAAATGACGGGTTTGGAAAGTGGTTTCCAACGGTACCTTTCTTGACCAAAACCGGTTGGCCAAGCTTCGGATATTAGGAAAACAAAGTGTACGCGTGAACAGTACCCACAAGGGTTTCGGGAGAGATAGCTTCTCGAGTACGTTGGAGGAGATAGATATTTTGGGTAAATAATGACTAGGTAACGGGTCAACGTCCTATATATATAAACTACCGAGCTCCAGATCTGGTCTACAGTACCTTCCATCAGCTCAGACCTCAGCTGCTCCAGCTTAGGTACTTTCACACATCAGATCACGCGTCCTTCCAGACCAAGCACACAGCTCAGAAGCTTCCACTAACATCATGTTCATACCAACAGATCACGGCCACAGTGCCCTCCAGACCAGCTCTGGCCTCCACGCTGTACTCAGCCCAACGTACAGCTCAGCATGTAAATGATACCAGCTCTAGCATCCAATAGCTCGCATCCCAACAAATCATGCTCCTAGCAGATAACAGCTACCGCCATACCAGATCACGTGTGCCCAGCAGCACAGGTTCTCAACAGATTACGTGTAACGCCTAGAAATTCCTGACTACGTAGAAATGAGTGCATGACTAAGGGAAAATAATTTTAGATGATTACATGTCATCTTTTATGATTTATTTATGATTTATGCTTCATGGTATGGAATCTTGTTTTTCAGCCTGTTTGAGTTACGGACGCATGGACGAGACTTGGGACGACAGATGAAAATAATTTGAGATTTTTAAGTTATTAGATTCTTAGGAATAAATTTACTTTATTTTAAGCAGCAACTTTAGAAAATTGGGACTTTTATTAGTATTTTTGAGGGGAACCTGATTTTCTCCTATACTGGCTGTTTAATGAATTTTGAGGCGTTTTAAAATATGAGGGGACTTTAATTGCGAAAATTAGCCATTTTCAATGCCAAGTCAAAGTTTTAATTATCATTTCAATTAAATGGAGGGACAAGAATGTCATTTTTCTTTCCTTTTCTTAATTAAATCAGTAGGGGTCAAAATTGTCACCTTCATTTTCATAACACCAAAAAGTATTCGCTAGCCGCCCCCTCCTCTCCTCTCTCACGCTGCCGCCGCCCGTTGTCGCCGGAAATTTGTTTCCGGCCAACTCGACGAGGAGAATCCGTTCGTGCAGAATTCGTCAGTGCTTCTAGTGCAGCCTGACGAAGGAGTCTCGGTTCTGGTCGTGGACTAGATTGGAGTAGTATCTACCGAAATCTACCGAGAAGAGCCGAATTATTGTAATTCCGGTTGGAGCCAGGCACAAGTGCCAGCAAGGTAGCGATTCTAAACGCACTATGAATGTTGAATTTTGAATTCTACCTTTTCGTATTGATCGTCTCCCGGCCCTTTTCTTTGTTCTTCCGCTGCCTAGCCGGGGGGCGGATCCGGATCCACAACACTTGTGTGACCCACAATGGTTCAGGGATACAGCTAGCCGTGGGCTCACAACATTTGCGACTCCGAAACCACATTTTCGGACTAACCCATCGGATCATGGTAAAGCGTCTAGAAACATCGCCCCATGAACCCCTAGGTATCACTGATAGTGCCTGCAAGAACCAGTCGGTCATGGTTAGCGTACAGTACGGTCCTTTCAACACAAATATCCCGATCAGATCAACGACCATTGGTAAATCGAGAGTCGCTAGAGATCCAATAACCATGCATACATCTTGGAGATCAAATAGTGACATCGCGTGTGTTACTGGGCAAGCCCATTTACCCAAAACACATCTAGTACTCTGTCCAGAGATTTGTCACACTATTATCTCCTCAGATAGCATAGGATATCCACGCACAAGGGCGAGCGGTGAATCCTCGACAACGAAGCATCGACTCCTACATGCATCGGGACCTCACCCAACCCCGCCACCTGATGACCCCAACTGAGTCGGTAAACGGGTCAAAGTGAGGCACCTATTATGTAGAGTCTCAATGAAGTTTTGAGTAATGAGGGCTAATCTGTACAACCAAGACCTCGGACTTAATCCACTCGACAAATGGTAACCACTTGAAAATTCCGAACGAGGGTAGTTCGATAGATCACCAGGTCACTATCCATCTGCATGCTCAGAACATCACAATGTTCCCTACCAATGAAACGTGGTACTTCACATCGCAGATGCTAGTCTCAAGCTCGGGCGGCCTTATCCTCATTTTTACGGCCCAATCGACTAGGAACGAGTTTAGAATACACAGTGACTATTAGATGTGTTTCATGATAGCCATCATATCCACTATCACATCTAGCATACACTATGGTGCATTCCAGGTCTTTATCCAACACAATTGTTAACATTATAAAATAATGAAGATAAAGAATGCCATAAAAGAATACTAATTTCATAAATAAAGATCGTTTTACAAAGAGTCAACAAGAACCCACACGCCACAAGTTGGCTAGTTGGGCACCTACTCTAACATGGCAAGCGCCTAACGCACGTCCACTATGACACTATGATCAAATGCACCATTCTCAATGCCTATCGTTCGGTCCACAGCCTCTGCCCAGAAGGAAAAGGAAGCTGCTAGAGAAGCCTCACACCACCAGTGCTGCGCAAATTCTCTCAACTGGAGCGTTGCCAAACTTTGCCTCGTCTCGTCCTTACACTGCACACGGGCGGACATGCTCACCATGTATACAAACCAACCCTCAGCTGCAAGACCACCTTCGGCACCATTGGAGGTGGGAGGGTTCATCTGCTGGAATCCAATCAGAACTAGCTCCAAGACCTTCCCTCATCGATTCAAATGCTCCACTTCAGCCTCTAACGGTCTCGCATGACAGTGCGAAGGAGCTCTCGATTCAGCAACATCAACCTCGCTAAACAAAACTTTCAGCTCGACTACAATCTGCCTACCAGCTCTACCTCTACCACTACACAGTAGCAACCAAGAGGTACAAAGGAATAAACACAGCAGATCAGGTAATTCAGATAGTCAAGCACATGCAGGAGGACACACACACAGTGTCTAGACTCGAGTGTGATAGAAAAGAAACGAGTTTATCCCAGTTTAAGCTCTGATACCAAAATGTTAGACCCAATTCTTATAAACACAGATAGAACACACAAAACACAGAAGCTTGAAAAGTGGATAAAAAATTTTCTTTTGGCCTGACCTTAAAATACATCCTTCAACATAGGCGTATACTCAAAAAACGGTTTCGAATAAAAGCCACCACATAATACGCCATGAAACAAATATATATATACATGCCTCCAAATAAATCAAGTCAATATACACCACTACACAAGGCATTCCCTGGGAATGACTCGATATAGCATATATGTATATATATAACTGGGAACCCACACCTGAGACTGCAACAACTGCCTCAACCACGGACCAGCTGAACTACTTGAAAAAGGCTTGCAATGGCCAACACACGGCCAAAGCAGCCCCAAGGGAAAACGAACGAGGTTAAACCTCAGTACGAAGAGCAAACCAACATCAGCAAACAATAAAGCATGAACAAAATACATGCAATGCATGAAGGAAGGTACAATGCATTATTGGGGCTCAAGGAACGAATCAACAGCTGGAGACACTATGCTCACAAAAACACTCAACAGCTGGAGGTACATCACTAGCAAGAAAAGCTCAACAGCAAAAGGGATAAGGCTCGCAGAACAACTCCACAGTTGGAAGTACAAACAATAGTGGTCATAGAGCATGTGAAGGCGTGGTAGCTATCCACTCGTCTCAACACACAATACCAGAAGCAAGAACAGCTCAACCTGCTGATGCCCAAAGCTCATGAGAGCATGGTAGCTATCCACTCGTCTCATAGCGTCAAACCCCCCAACAGCAGGGAGAAGAGGAGAACGGTAGCTAGCCGCTCGTCCTCAAATAGACCCACCAACAAGCTTCCAGGTATGTACAGATCAACAACACAAGGCCTGCAGAAGATAACAAGGAAAGCTCACAACACGACACGGCTAGCAAAATATTACAAAGGAGCTCACTAACAAGGTACGACCAACAACAGATCACAAAGGATCTCAACAGCAGCAACGGCTAGCAAAAGATCACAAAGGGCATAGGCTCAGCTCACAGAATAGCTCGCAGATCACAAGGGAGGAGCTCGATGTGATATGCAGATGCATTACAGGCTTAACATGATGTGTATGCTTGCAAAACCAACAAATCACATGCAACATCATACAATAACATACCAACATAACCGCACAACATCAGGAACAGCAGGCAATATGCATAGAAGCTTAAAGAATCAGCTTACAAAGCAAACCGGCTTAGGCTACAACAGGTAATACGCCACAACAGATCAAACGATAGTGTGCGGTATACAAACAGCTCAGGCCTCAACACCGAAACACACGGCCTAGATGTACAGCACACATAAACATATTATCATGCCTATCTCAAAGCGGTAAGTATAAGCTCAATTCGTACCTGCTCAAGTCTTACCACTGCCTTACGAGGCTCACGGCAGTACAGAGCTCACGCCAGCTCAGCACAGAGAAATCACGCTTGCTCCCCCACTGCTGCGCCAGGAGCAACCGGAGTGCTAACCAGCTCGGGGAGACCAACATCGGGTCTTAAAGCACTCAGCAACCGCTCGTAATTACCAGCTCCGACGAGTCACGCGATTAGGAGAGACAACGAACAGTACGCCCTCTGTGACTTCGTGCTTTCTCCTCCAACCACCTCCAGCCGCGATATTGGTAAGAAAATGACGGGTTTGGAAAGTGGTTTCCAACGGTACCTTTCTTGACCAAAACCGGTTGGCCAAGCTTCGGATATTAGGAAAACAAAGTGTACGCGTGAACAGTACCCACAAGGGTTTCGGGAGAGATAGCTTCTCGAGTACGTTGGAGGAGATAGATATTTTGGGTAAATAATGACTAGGTAACGGGTCAACGTCCTATATATATAAACTACCGAGCTCCAGATCTGGTCTACAGTACCTTCCATCAGCTCAGACCTCAGCTGCTCCAGCTTAGGTACTTTCACACATCAGATCACGCGTCCTTCCAGACCAAGCACACAGCTCAGAAGCTTCCACTAACATCATGTTCATACCAACAGATCACGGCCACAGTGCCCTCCAGACCAGCTCTGGCCTCCACGCTGTACTCAGCCCAACGTACAGCTCAGCATGTAAATGATACCAGCTCTAGCATCCAATAGCTCGCATCCCAACAAATCATGCTCCTAGCAGATAACAGCTACCGCCATACCAGATCACGTGTGCCCAGCAGCACAGGTTCTCAACAGATTACGTGTAACGCCTAGAAATTCCTGACTACGTAGAAATGAGTGCATGACTAAGGGAAAATAATTTTAGATGATTACATGTCATCTTTTATGATTTATTTATGATTTATGCTTCATGGTATGGAATCTTGTTTTTCAGCCTGTTTGAGTTACGGACGCATGGACGAGACTTGGGACGACAGATGAAAATAATTTGAGATTTTTAAGTTATTAGATTCTTAGGAATAAATTTACTTTATTTTAAGCAGCAACTTTAGAAAATTGGGACTTTTATTAGTATTTTTGAGGGGAACCTGATTTTCTCCTATACTGGCTGTTTAATGAATTTTGAGGCGTTTTAAAATATGAGGGGACTTTAATTGCGAAAATTAGCCATTTTCAATGCCAAGTCAAAGTTTTAATTATCATTTCAATTAAATGGAGGGACAAGAATGTCATTTTTCTTTCCTTTTCTTAATTAAATCAGTAGGGGTCAAAATTGTCACCTTCATTTTCATAACACCAAAAAGTATTCAATAACCTAGCCTCCAAAACACCATCAGCCGTCCCCTCCTCCCCTCAAGCACAAAGTTTCGAAAATTGGTGAATTTTGGTGATCCAAAGCCGGTGGTGCCCCGATCTCGTGTCTACAGCGCCGGTAACTCGCAGATCTACCTTCCCTACGAACCAGGCATGTGATATCTTTTCTTTTCTTGCCATTTAAGCCATATTAATCCGTTTTAATGAAAATATTCATGAGTTTTATGTGTTTGTTTCAGATCTATACATCCTTGATTGAGTTCATGTATGACACGAAATTGTTTTCATGTATCTCGACTTTATCTCATGTTGCACGTTTTTTGAAGGGTCTAGGGGTCACGGCTCACATCTAGGCTATCGAGTAGGTGTCATTGGATGAGGGAGAGGCGGCTCAAACGACCTGGTTGAACCAGGTTTTTCATGGGAGTCGAGGGTGGCTCATCGCATGGCCGTGTTGGTGCGCCCCCTTCTCTCGAGTTGTTATCCTTCGTGTGTCAACGGTTTGGACCAAGGTTGGTCAGGTTAGGACCGGCTGGACCTGGGGGTGGTCCAACCGACGGGGCTCTGGCCAGGGTGGCCGGAGCAGAGTGGTCGGACGGCGTGTTTGAGGCGCTGTCGCATGGAGCGGCGCACGCATGGGGGAAGGGTTTTGTGATGGGCCGGTCAACTGGACCGGTTCGACTGGTTCGGTTGGACAGGAACGATTCATCGAGTCTCTAGTCGTAATGTTTTAAAGTCGGTCCAAGTTATTTTAATTATGATCGGTTATTTTTTATTTCAAGTCAAAGGTCCAATTTTAAAGAAATAGCAAATATTTTAAATTGTGTCAAACTTTTAATTTTAATTGATTCCGATGTTTATTTCAAGTTTTTAGTCAAAATTGGAGTCTTTTGATTTTTTTTTATTAAGTCAAAATTGTTTATTGGATTTTAAATTGGTCAAAATTGATCTTTTGGTCAAACTTTGGTCATTGGAGTCAAAATTGATTTAGTTGTCATTTTAAAGTCAAAATTTGACTAAATTGATTTTAAAGTGAAAATTGATTTTAAATTAGTAAAAATTAGTCTTTTGATTTTAAAGTCAAAATTGATTTTGAATTAGTCAAAATTAGTCCTTTGCTTTCTAAGGTCAAAATTGAGTCGAAATCAATCAAAATTAGAATGTGTTAGAAATTTTATGGAATTATTATAGAAATTTTATGGAATTCTTATAAGCCATGGGCTAAGTTAAGGTTGATGTTAAGTCTAGAAGTAGTGGGTCAGGCTCCTGAACCAGTCCTTGACCGAGGTAGAAAATGTAGAAGCCCGTGAATGTATACTTAATCATATATATATAGTATGCTATGTACGTAAATATTTTAAAGGAAAAGATTAAATATACATTAACGGGCTAAGCTTTTAAACTTGCATGATTTTACGAAATTCATGCATTATGAATGTTTTATGGAATGTTAAAGGCATGTTCTTTTCAGAGATAAAACCCGAGGACTTGAATGATTTGTGGCAACTTATGATGGGGGGATGCGGGATATCGAGCCCGTTGAACTCCTGTTTCCATGTATTACGAGCTTATGGATCCATGTGTTCACGGCATGGTGAAGTGGCAGCATAGGTGTGACATACAGGGATACCGAGATAAGGTCGGGTGAACCACACCGCAGCGTACGTTGGTTTATAGATTGATCAATCGACTATGGTCCACACTTCAGGATACGACTCATAATTTTTTCATGCTATGCTATGTCATGTCTTATGTATGTTATATGTTATGTATGATATGAAATGTACGAAGCAATGTTTTAAGACCATGCATGCATTCATGTTTTGACGTTATTTTAATACAAGTATGTGCTTGCCTGCGATTTTATTAGTATGTACTTCGTTATGATACAAGATAGAGCATGCTGTGCGTCTAGGCTCACTAGGTTTAAATGGTGCAGGTGATGACCCTACTGATGAGTACATCCCGACTGGCGGTGAGGACCTCTGAGCGCCTGCCGCAGCAGTACCCCGTGACCGCCTTTATGTTTCACTTCTATTACGATACACTTTTAGTATGTTGGTTTCAAACATGTACATTTTCAGTTTTTATTCACAGTTGATTTTATACCGTATGGATGTTTTAACATTTTTAAATATTCCTTTATTTATGTTTAAAGCATCGTTGAGAAAATGGTTTAGAAATGTTTTAAAAAGGGAACGAACCACACTTTCAGTTTATGTATTCTGCATATGTTTAAAAAAAAAATCTAGAGTGTGGTTCGTTTCATTACGCCTGGGGCAGCTCACAACTACTATAGTAGTAACAAATTACAGCCCAGACCAGTTTACTCACTGGTCAGCTCACGCAAGGGCAACAGCTCTCGCGGAACCTACTCTCCACTATCAGCTTCTGCCTAAACTGCTCTATCCCAGCAGCACAGTGCAATGGTCCTAATATAGCTACTTAGCTCTGAACGCTGCGAACCCAAAATTGAATCCAGCTTAGACTGTGCTACTCCATGACTAACAGCTCAGAGCTGCTGCACTGCCAGCTCGCACCAACGTCACTGCCTAAACTCAGCATCGCCCAGCTTGGAGGAACTTAGATCAGCTCGCATCCTCTCTGTCAGCTCAGGATGCTCTATTCAGCTGTCATCACCCAAAACTGTTCGCCAAGCCATACAGAAACAGCGTATACCTGGAACATCTCAAGCCTGCTGCTCGCTGCTGCACGATACTCCAAAGCTGTCGACAGCTCGCGGGCAAAGCACGGTCCTTACATGGTAGCTTGCACCTAATCTGGTCCATATCCAACAGCTCGTGCTTCAATACATCGATCAGCTCATGAGACCACGCCAACTTACCTCTGCTATGCTACTACGCCTCCCAGAATGGTTTACTTGTAAGATGTTCACCCAAACAGCTCGCGACAGGAATCCTTGGAACGTCCAGCTATCCAGCTCAGGTGTTCCTCGCGGACCAGCTTGCTCTCATGCAGCAAAACTCCCAAAACTTGTCCCTCCTGTGCTAATATATATCAACAGCTTACTACAGGATGACCTGCTCCATGCTCATTCGCAGCATAACAGCTTGAAGCTACTCTAAAGAATAATTCTAAGCACAACAGCTCGCAGTTGCTCTCTACACCGACCAGCTCACTCTCAACCAAGTAATCCAGCTCGGAGTGTAGCTCGCACCCGATCAGGTCGATGTTAGAACCCGATTAATTATCCTAATTAATCGTTAATCATTCAGGTCCCACATTCTCCCCACCTTAAAATATTTCGTCCTCGAAATCAAACGTCAAAGCTGACGTGCACGATCAAGCTACAATCAACTCTCTCTGTTAAAGGCCACCAACAGCACGGATCTACACAGGAAGTCACAAACAGCTTACTCCAAAGCTGCTACCACCGAAACAAAGCGGCACTACACGCGCGATCCGAACACCCAGCCCACGGTACCCAGAACATCCCTAGGTTGTACTCAGCTTACACTGCAGCTCCTAACAGCTTACGCTACACAGTGCTCCACAAAGCTGTCACATCTAGGCTGATCTCCTTAACATGGTTCGCGACGAAATACCAAAGCAGCTTCTTGAGAAATAGTTTGGCACTGAACTCTCTCTCCACAGATCAGCTCTCGCTCAAACAGTAACACCTTCAAGTTGATCGCTACTACGCTGCTATACCAATAACAGCTCGTAAAAAACGAAGCAAAACAAAACAAAAAATAACAGAACAGATCATCGCACAAACCATCAAGGAGGGAATCACCAAAGCACACCACCAGGTTACAAACAGAACTCAACTAATAAGAAACAAGACACAAGGAGGAGTCCTTACTGGTGGTACAATGGAGTTCAGTGTCGGGTCCAGCTCAATCCTTTAGTCTCTAGCGCAAAGGAAGGTTTTGGCTCGCATTCTCCTCGGCTGGGACACATGAAACTCGTCATGAATCGATAACACACAGTACGAACTCGCAATCTGCACGCCCGAGATTCAATCTACTCCAGCAATTTCGTGCAGACTGAGGAATCTAAGAGCTAATCTACCCTTAAAGAAAGATCCCTACGCAAACACAAAAGAGAGACTCGCAAGGAAACACGTGATCAACAGCTTAGAACTCCAGATATTCACACCTCATACGCATGATCTGGCCTAACAAACTCATGCAGCTTTCATTCTTGATCGGATCAGAGTGGGTTGGTCCTCTACTTGCTGCACAAATCTGGTAAAGACCACAGATTTTTCCTTACTTCAACCAGCCAACAAGGCGGTCTGCACCTTTCACCGTGCAAAAATCTCCAACAGATGTCTCTCAAACACCACTCGGCCATTAAAACGAGGCGAAAACTCTACCAAGACCAGGAAAATCTTGTCAACCATCATAAAAAACACCACTACTACTCACAGCATGCCTTCCAAATACTGCATGGTCAGCTCAGATTGGCCATCTGGTTTGGGAGGCTAGCTACTGTCCTGGCCAATCGAGACTTCAAAGCTGTCTACAATCTCATCAAACGCGGGAAAACGCACCTAGAATACTTGCTGGGCTCTACCAAACACCAGCACACCATGAAATCTCGCTACATGGTTGACGCACCACCTCGTCATTTTCCTCAAAAAGACCTGTCCCACCATAGGGACAGTAGTCGAGCATGCTCTAAGCTTCTAGTCAGCTCAAAGCGTCCAGCTTGACACAAAGCTGAAAGCTCAACTCCGCACGAGCCACAACCAAGAACCATTACGCCTTCGTTGTGCCACTCTAATCACAAGAGTCTGAGGTCAGATCACGATACACGTCCAAAGATCCCATCCGAGCTGATGCATCTTACGTCGGATCCAACGTCTCGCTCGTTGCATAAATCAGCTCACACCAGCGCTTAGAGGGATAGATCTTGGCACCAACTCCAAGCTGAAACAATTTCTCATGCTCCAAAAGCAAATCCAGGAACCTCGTCCAGAAGGGAGTCAAAGCAATCGAGCAACAGGGAAATACCACTAACGGATACTCCTCAATCTAGCCAAACACTCCAGCACTATCTCACGGGACAACACCACACCCCGGCAGGAGTACTAGCAGACATGACATCACACGAACAAGGTGGGGATCGAATCAACCCACGCTCCACACACAGAGCAAAACACACGCGTGTGATGTCTTGGTGTCGGCACAACCCACGTAGTAAATCTAAAACAAGGCAAAGCCCTGCTATAACTCCACCGGTAATTTGCCAGTTTGTCTCTCAAAAACACGATTAAACGAGCACACTATAGTCCCGAGTGCTGAGATGGAGAAGGTTCCGAATCTAAACGCATCCGGTGGTTGATACCCCGATCGCTGGGACTGAGCCGGGAGGGGAAAGGATAGCATCTAAGAAGAACTTCCAGAAATATCATGCTGCGACAATGAGAACACTCTCCTCTTGTAGGGCACATCCAGAAAGTGTCCAGTCTGTCCACACGGATGGCAAGCGCCTAACGCACGTCCACTGCGACCTATGATCACAAGCACCATTCTCAATGCCTATCGTTCGGTCCATAGCCTCTGCCTAGAAGGAAAGGGAAGCTTCTAGAGAAGCCTCACACCACCAGTGCTACGAAAATTCTCTCAAATGGAGTGTCGCCAAACTTTGCCTCCTCTCATCCTCAAGCTGCACACGGTCGGACAAGCTCACCATGTATACAAACCAACCCTCAGCTGCAAGACCACCTTCGCACCATTGGACGTGGGAGGGTTCATCTGCTGGAATCCAATCAGAACTAGCTCCAAGACCTACACTCATCGAGTCAAATGCTCCACTTCAGCCTCAAACAGTCTCGCATGGCAGTGCGAAGGAGCTCTCGGTTCAGCCACATCCCCCTCGCTAAACAAAACTCTCAGCTCGACTACAATCTACCTATCAACTCTACCTCTACCACTACACAGCAGCAACCAAGAGGTACAGATCAATGATGCTTATAAACATAGATACAACACGCAAAACACAGAAGCTTGAAAAGTGGATAAAAAATTTTCTTTTGGCCTGACCTTAAAATACATCCTTCAACATAGGCGTATACTCAATATACGGTTTCGAATAAAAGCCACCACATAATACGCCACGAAACAAATATATATATACATGCCTCAAAATAAATCAAGTCAATATACACCACTACACAGGGTATTCCCTGGCAATGACTCGATATAGAATATATGTATATATATAACTGGGAACCCACAACTGGGACTGCAACAGCTGCCTCAACCACGGACCAGCTGAATTACCAGAAAAAGGCCTGCAATGGCCAACACATGGCCAAAGTAGCCCCAACGGAAAACGAACAAGGTTAAACCTCAGTACGAAGAGCAAACCAACATCAGCAAACAATAAAGCATGAAAAAAATACGTGCAATGCATGAAGAAAGGTACAATGCATTATTGGGGCTCAAGGAACGACTCAACAGCTAGAGACACTATGCTCATAGAAACACTCAACAGCTGGAGGTACATCACCCACAGGAACAGCTCAACAGCCGGAGGGATAAGGCTCGCATAACAACTCCACGGCTGGAAGTACAAACAATAGTGGCCATAGAGCATGTAAGAGCATGGTAGCTATCCACTCGTCTCAGCACGCAGTACCAGAAGCAAGAAAACCTGCTGATGCCCAAAGCTCATGAGAGCGTGGTAGCTATCCACTCGTCTCATAGCGGCAAACCCCCAACAGCAGGGAGAATAGGAGCACGGTAGCTAGCCGCTCATCCTCAAATAGACCCACCAACAAGCTTCCTGGTACTTACAGATCAACAATACAAGGCCCACAGAAGATAACAAGGAAAATTCACAACACGACACGGCTAGCAAAATATTACAAAGGAGTTCACTAACAAGGTACGGCCAACAACATATCACAAAGGATCTCAACAGCAGCAATGGCTAGCAAAAGATCATAAAGGGCATAGGCTCAACTCACAGAATAACTCACAGATCACAATGGAGGAGCTCGATGTGCTATGCAGAAGCATTACAGGCTTAACATGATGTGTATGCTTGAAAAACAAACAAATCACATGCAACAACATACAATAACATACCAACATAACCGCACAACATCAGGAACAGCAAGAACTACGCATAGCAGCTTAAAGAATCAGCCTAAAACGCAAACCGGATTAGGATACAACAGGTAATACGCCACAACAGATCAAACGACAGTGTGTGGTATACAAACAGCTCAGGCCTCAACGCCGAAACACACGGCCCAGCTGTACAGCACGCATAAACATATTATCATGCCTATCTCAAAGCGGTAAGTATAAGCTCAAGTCATAACTGCTCGAGTCTTACCACTCCTCACAAGGCTCATGGTAGTACAGAGCTCACGCCAGCTTAGCACAGACAAATCACACTAGCTCCCCCATTGTTGCGCCAGGAGAAATCGGAGTGATAACCAGCTCGGAGAGACCAACATCGGGTCTTAAGGCACTCAGCAACAGCTCGTACTTACCAGCTCCGACGGGTCACGCGACTAGGAGAGACAACGAACAGTACGCCCTCCTCGACTTCGTGCTTTCTCCTTCGACCACCTCCGGCCGCGATATTGGTAAGCAAATGATGGGTTTGGAAAGTGGTTTTCAACGGTACCTCTCTTGACAAAAACCAGTCGGCCAAGCTTTGGATATCGGGAAAACAAAGGGTACGCGTGAACAGTACCCACAAGGGTTTTGGGAGAGACAGCTTCTCGAGTACGCTGGAGGAGATAGATATTTTGGGTAAAGAATGACTAAGTAACGGGTCAACTTCCTATATATATAAACTACCGAGCTCCAGAGTTGGTCTATAGTACCTTCCATCAGCTCAGACCGCAGCTGCTCTAGCTTAGGCACTTTCACACATCAGATCACGCGTCCTTACAGACCACGCACACAACTCAGGAGCTTCCACTAACAGCTTGCGCATACCAACAGATCACGGCTACAATGCCCCCCATACCAGCTCTGGCCTCCACGCTGTACTCAGCCCAGCGTACAGCTCAGCATGCAAATGCTACTAGCTCTCGCATCCAACAGCTCGCGTCCCAACAGCTCACGTCCCTAGCAGATAACAGCTACCGCGATACCAGATCACACGTGCACAGCAGCACAGGTTCTCAACATATTACGCCTACGACAGCTCACAGCTACTATAGCAGTAATAGATTATATCCCAGACCAGTTTACGCACTGGTCAGCTCACGCAAGGGCAACAGCTCTCGCGGAACCTGTTCTCCACTATCAGCTTTTGTTTAAACTATTCTATCCCAGCAGAACAGTGCAGTGGTCCTAATATAGCTACTCAGCTCTGAACGCTGTGAACCAAAAACTGAATGCAGCTCAGACTGTGCTACTCCACGACTAATAGCTCAGAGCTGCTGCACTGCCAGCTCGCACCAACGTCGCTGCCTAAACTCACCATCGCCCAGCTTGTAGGAACTCAGATCAGCTTGCATCCTCTTTGTCAGCTCAGGATGCTCTATTCAGTTGTCATCTCCCAAAACTGTTCGTCAAGCCTTACAGAAACAGCGTATACATGCTGCTGCTCCTTGCTGCACTATACTCCAAAGCTGTCGATATCTCGTGGGCACAGCACGGTCCTTACCTGGTATCTTGCACCTAATCTGGTCCATATTCAACAGCTCGTGCTTCAATACATCGAATCAACTCATGAGACCATGCCATCTTACCTCTGCTATGCTATGCTACACCTCCCATAATGGTTTACTTGTAAGCTGTTCACCCCAAACAGCTCACGACAGGAATCCTTGGAACGTCCAGCTATCCAGCTCAGGTGTTTCTTGCGGACCAACTTGCTCTCATGCAGCAAAACTCCCAAATATGGTGACTCTGTTGGCGCAGTGGCGGATCCGGATCCCGTTCCCGGGGCATAGCGGAAGTTTCAAAATTTGCCCCAGAAACATTCAATACATAATAATTAAAGCATTAAAACATACATAGATGTTTTAAAGAAGATACCTTGCTGGCGTCTAGGCGCCTGGCTCCGACCAGTTTCACAGGGAAACCGGCACTTCAACGGTAGGCGGCGGTAGATATCCTAATCCAGTCCACGACTGGAATCAGGACTCCTTCGTCAGTCTGCACTAGAAGAGCTGACGAATTTGACACGAACGAAATCTCCTCGTCGACGTGATCGGAACAAGTCCAATCACGTGAGCACCGGCGGCGGGCGGCGCGTGGTGATCGGCGACCGTGGGAGAGGGAGTGAGGAGAGGGGGCGGCTAGTGCTAGGGTTTGTGTGAGTTGTGGTGTGTCAATACATCAACCATAGGCCATGCATATGTAGACTAGTGATGGGCTTGGACCGGCCCAATGGGCCTGGGTCAGGCCCAGGTCCATATGAACATTCGGTTCATTTCCATCACCGTGGCTTCATCATAAACTCCTATCGACGATTTGATCAGACCGATCTACACAGTTTCTAAAAACTGAGTATTATGATGCGACTTCATCATAACTCCTATCGACGATTTGATCAGACCGATCTACACAGTTTCTAAAACTGAGTATTATGATGCGAAAACAATTTTTCATACCACCTAGTCCAAATTTAGCCCTTCAACTTTGGGAAATCGCAATTTGACCCCTGTTGACTTTTAGGAAGTCGCACTCCCAAAATTTCTCCTCCTCTGCTCAACACATTGAGCTCAGTTTCCGTGCGGGAATCGTGAATCCAGTACTTGTGTGACCCTCAATGGTTCAGGGATACAGCTAGCCATGGGCCCACAACCATTGTGACTCTGAAATCATAATTTCGGACCGACCCATCGGATCATGGTAAAGTGCCTAGCAACATAGCCCCATGATCCCCTAGATATCACTGATAGTGCCTGCAAGAACCAGTCGGTCATGGTTAGCGTACAGTACGATCCTTTCAACACATATATCCCGATCAGATCAACGACCATTGGTAAATCGAGAGTCACTAGAGATCCAATAACTATGCATAAATCTTGGAGATCAAATAGTTACATCACGTGTGTTACTAGGTAAACTCATTTACCTAAAACATCTCTAGTACTCTGGCCAGAGATTTATCACACTATTACCTCCTCAGATAGCATAGGATATCCACGCATAAAAGCGAGCGGTGAATCCTCGACAACGAAGCATCGACTCCTACATGCATCGGGACCTCACCCAATCCCGCCACCTAATGACCCCTAATGAGTCGGTAAACGGGTCAAAGTGAGGAACCTATCATGTAGAGTCTCAATGACGTTTCGATTAATGAGGACTAATCAGTACAACCAAGACCTCGGACTTATCCACTCGAAAAATGGTAACCACTTGGAAAGTCCGAACGAGGATAGTCCGATAGATCACCAGGTCACTATCCATCTGCATGCTCTGAACATCACAATGTTCCCTACCAATGAAACATGGTACTTCACATCGCAGATGCTAGTCTCAAGCTCGGGCAGCCTTTGACGGCCCAATCGACTAGGAACGAGTTCAGAATAAACAGTGACTATTAGATGTGTTTCATGATAGCCATCATATCCACTATCACATCTAACTTACACTATAGTGCATCCTAGGTCTTTATCCAACACAATTGTTAACATTATAACATAATGAAAATAAAGAATGCCATAAAAGAAATGTGAATTTCATAAATAAAGATCGTTATACAAAGAGTCAATAAAACCCACACGCCACAAGTTGGCTAGTTGGGCATCTACTCTAACAGACTCTTGTTCTATTATCTATCAATAGCTTACTGCAGGATGACCTGCTCCACGCTCATTCGCAACATAACAGCTTGAAGATGCTCTAAAGAATAATTTGAAGCACAACATCTTGTAGTTGCTCTCTACACCGACCAACTCACTCTCAACCAAGTAATCCAGCTCGGAGTCTAGCTCGCACCCGATCTAGTCGATGTTAGAACCCGATTAATTATCCTAATTAATCTTTAATCATTTAGGTCTCACAGCAGAGTTGTTCAGTGAAGAGCAGAACTGTTAAAGCGCAGATCAAGTGCAGCATAAAATGTGGTGTTCAAGTGCAGAGCCGAGATGTTTTAGTGAGAGGCTAGAAGAGCTCGAGGTGACCCCATTGATGGAGATGAGGAAGAATCTGTATGCAAGGGGTACTCGATCGGTCTCCATAGGGCCAAGATGGTATAGAAATATGCGAGCTAGATAAGCACATTACACAGCTCAGCATTGATCCAGAAGAACTCTTAATCAGACCAGCTTGGAGAACAGCTCAAATATAGAATCTGCTCAGATATAGGGAGTAGATTAACGACCAGCTGGTTAAGGTCAAACCAGCTGGACAGGAAGACAAGAGCAGTTGAGCTCAAGATCAGATGACAAGAGCAATTAGAAGAGCAGCTCAAGAGCAGATAAGAAGAGAGCTTTGAACAGCTCGAAGTAAAGACCAGCTCAGTGCAAACCAGAACGGAGATAAGCTGGCAAACTGGTTAAGGACAAACCAGTTTGGATAGCATGACAGATCTATCAAATCTACGAGCAAAGAGATTTGAATACAAGACTATACGAAGATTGCTTTTTAGTATTCAAATCGATTTGCTTGTATTATCTTCTCAAGTACAGTGCTCACGTGCTTAAAGTAAAGAAAATCCTGCAACGCATTAAAAGACAAAGGACGCAAAGTACAACAGTGTCAGAAGACTTTCAGCGGCTACAACTTTGTGTCCAATGGATTAATCTCCGCGGCTATAATAACAAGAGCATAGCAAAAGCAGAAAGAGAGAGAGCAAGAGCGGACAAAAGGAGAAAAGTGCGAGAAGAGCGATGTACCGTCCCAAAATCCATAGGACCACAATTTCAAGCCTTTTTATTTTAAGGGTTGTTTTGATATTGAGCATTCAGTTTCCAGTTCAAGCTAGCTTTAGTTATCTAATATTAATTCTTTCTTTTTCTTCCAGCTTAGAAGCACGATCCAGATGATTTCTTGAATGATTTCGCACCAAGCACAATCCCGAGCTGGAGCAGTTTTCTTTAAATAAAATGATTTCAGATTGGAGATCTGTTTTATAAAATGTTGTAACAAGTTTACAAATTGAAATAGTGGTAGGGAGTTTTTATTAATTTTGCAAATATTGGTGAGCTAACCATGCCTAATCATTGTACTTCTACCTACTACAATCATGATCCCACATATATGATTTCTACGTAAGTTCAAGAGCTCATTTTTGTTACAAGAAAATCTTTCATTTCTCTCAAAATATAAAAGAGCTCGCCGAGTGTGTTGGGAAGATTTCCAGCCAAGTCCATCTGTCATTGCGATTCTCAGCCCAGGCAAGTAAAATTGATTCTTGCTACATCTGAAAAACATATATTGTTTTGTTGTTTTCTGTTGAACGCTTGCATGTTGCATGTTTCAGTTCAGCCAGTTTATGTTCATGTTTAAGCTAAGGATTCACTGCTTTGATGTTTTAGTTTTGCGAAAACTCACCATTTATCTTTTATCAAAATCAGTTGTGTTTTCAAAATACTGAGTTGTACAGATTTACAGATAAGATAAGCCAAAGAGAAGTTCTATTTTCTGGTGTGTTGTAAAAGTCATGGACATCGACTCTGAACAGATAGGAGATGCTGGTTTGATCAGGACTATGTTCTGGACGAATAAGTTGAGCTAGTTTGTTTAGGTATTGTCTGAACTGGAGCAGTACCTTTGTTTCTAAGCAGATCTGGCCTATTTTTCCTTGAACAGACTGCGTGATTCGTTGTTAAACTGATTGGGTTTCTCCAAGCTGAGTGACCTTCCAAGCTGAAATTCTTCTTATGAAGCTTATGTTACCATTTTACTGCGGGTAAGCTGTTTTCTTTAAACCAAATCTGTTTTACTATGTGCGACATATTTATCGTAGAACCAAATCTATTTTACTACGCGCTAGCTGTTTATCGTAGAACCAAATTTGTTTTCCTGATCGTAAGATAATTTCGTTATACAAAGCTGTTCTTTAAGTTTGGGATATGCTTCCTTCAGCCAGAGCTGTTTTGTGTTCTTTCAAGATGGTTTTGCTATCATCAGCTCGTAGACCCAATGTACACTCAGTAAAGTTGTTTTTAAAGATAAAATGAGTTTCATAGCAGTGAATCATCCAGTTTTTCAGCGATCGATCTTCGATCAAGAGCAATGTATAATAGCTATTTTAAAGTAAAGGAAGTAAACTTTCAGTTTTTAAGGACATATGGCATAGAGGACCGGTCAATCAGGAAGGGACATGATTATGGTATGACTATAATCCCTTCATCAGAAGGGATAGGATTATGGAATTACTGTAATCCCTTCACAGAGAGTTACTGAGTTCAGATAACATTCTTCATGCACCAGGACCACTAGAGAGCCTCTAGGCCATGAGTCACAGTATATAAAGCGATTTAGATCTGATATTCCGATTTGTATTTTTAGTGGCAAGATTTGAGTACAGATGACTTCCTTTAATTTAAGTATTAAGATTCAATTATTCCTGCATTATGTGATCTTGTTATCCTCAGTTTACTTGTTGAGCCCCTAGGCTCACTAGTTTTCCCGATGTAGGTGAGGCAGCTCAGGGGCAGGCGGGTGGCGCAAGCTGAACCAGATTTGGGGGCTGCGTGTGTTTGTCAAAGGCCAGCGTTTCCGCAAAGTCTGAGCTGTTGTTGTTTTTGATATTTTGGCAAATCTGTATTAAGATCCATTAAAACAATAGAGAATTCATATAGTTCCATTAGTTGTAATATCGACTTTTGTAATCGAAATCTGAAGTTCTTTGTTGAGCCCCTAGGCTCACTAGTTTTCCCGATGTAGGTGAGGCAGCTCAGGGGCAGGCGGGTGGCGCAAGCTGAACCAGATTTGGGGGCTGCGTGTGTTTGTCAAAGGCCAGCGTTTCCGCAAAGTCTGAGCTGTTGTTGTTTTTGATATTTTGGCAAATCTGTATTAAGATCCATTAAAACAATAGAGAATTCATATAGTTCCATTAGTTGTAATATCGACTTTTGTAATCGAAATCTGAAGTTCTTATATACCAAATCTGTTTCTACTGTTCACTTTTGGCACCACCTATTTAGGTTCAGTTTTGGTAAGGGAATACAGCTTACAATATTTTGCATTTAATCCTTCTATTCTTTTCGATTTTCCAATTACTCCAATCTGTTGATTTCCATGGGTTTGGGCGTCACAACTTGGTATCAGATCACGGTCCTGAGATAAACACACACTTCCCAGGCTGGAGCAGATTTCGCCGTCTACATATCCTGATCTATGAGTTTATTTTTTATGTTAAGAGTTTTTTCTCTTATGAGTTCTGATGTTCTTTGTGGTGGATTGTGGGCTATAGATTAAGATGTCAGGAAGAGGGAGAGGTAGAAGAAGCACCCCTGAAGTAGAACCCAGTCCAGACAGTAATGCTCGTATTACCTAACTCTTAGAACTGTTAGTGGAACAGTCCGACAGAGGCAATGGCCAATCTTCCAACAGCAGGGGACCAAATCATGATTATTCCCAGGAGAATTTTCGAAGACAGAAGCCCAAGGAGTTTAGTGGTACAACAGATCTGCTTGTTGCTGAGACTGGATCAATTCGATGGAAGTTATTTTTAAATACCTTCAGATACCAGATCTGGATAGGCCTAGGTGCCCTATCTATATGCTAAGAGATGATGCAATGATCTGGTGGGAGGGAGCAAATTTATCAGTAGATTTGGCAAATCTTTCATGGGATGAGTTCAAACGATGTTCTTCGAACAGTATTTCACAGCAGACAAGAGGTCTGAGCTGAAGCGGGAGTTCTTGACTTTGAAACAAGAGAACATGATAGTACAAGAGTATATTCAAAAGTTTGATAGAGGCTGCTATTTTGTGCCTCTTATTGGAAGAGATCCCGAGGAGAAGCTGAGTCATTTTGTGGAAGGACTGAAGCCTACATTCAAGCTGAATGTTAGGCTAGCAGGGCCCAAGACTTACAGGGAAGCAGTAGACAAGGCCCTACGAGTAGAGAGGGATTGGAAGGATGTTGAACAGGAGAGACAGCAGAGGAGGCAGTCCTTTCAACAAGCAGATCAGAGGCCATTCAAGAAGCAGAACAAGAACCAGCAGAGACCTCAAGAATAGAAACCCATACCAGCGCAGCCTATTAGTGCAGTACCAGTTAGAGACAACAAGCCAGTTTGCCCCAAGTGCCAAAAGAATCACCCGGGACAGTGCAAAGCTGGTCAGAGCGGATGTTACAGGTGTGGTGCTCAAGGTCACATTTCTAAGCACTGCCCAATGTCAAAACAACTGGTGCCCAGTCGAGCTTACGTCATGACAGCTGAGCAAGCCAACCCTGATTCTATTCTAATTATGGGTATTATTTTGGTCGCTAGTATGCCCTCATTTGCATTGTTAGATTCAGGTGCGACCCATTCCATTATAGCTGAAGATTTTGCTAAGAAGTTACCCTGTAAATCAGAATGATTAGCTATAGGCTATTGTGTAACTGTACCATCGGGGGAAGAGCTGGTGTCTCGTAGTGTGTATCGTGACTTAGAGCTTGTATTTCAAGGACATGTAGTTACCGCAAACTTAATTGTTCTACGTATTCCTGAATTCGATTTGATTTTGGGAATATATTGGTTATCTAAGTATGGGATAATAATCGATTTTAAGCTCAGGACAGTAATTTTCAAGCCAACCAAAGGACCCCAGTTTTCATTTGAATTTAACCAGCTTATGCGAGTTCCTCGCATTATTTCAGATTTGAAGGCCCAGTTGTCTGAGGAAAGGTGGATTAGGATTTTTAGCAAGTTTATCTCCCTTAACTGTTTCTAGTAAGCCCGAGCTGGATGATGTAGAGGTGGTGAATGAGTTTCCAGATGACATCAATGGACTACCTCCAGACAGAGAGTTAGAATTTGCTATCGATTTAGTACCTGGAGCAGCCCCTGTTTTGTTTGTTAAGAAGAAAGATGGGAGCTTAAGATTGTGTATAGATTACCGCAAGTTGAATAAGCTTACCATTAAGAATAAGTATCCCTTGTCTAGGATTGATGATTTGTTCAACCAGTTGAAGGGAGCAGTAGTTTTCTAAGATAGATTTGCGATCTGGATACCATCAGCTTAAGATCAAAGAGGCCGATATCTACAAGATAGCTTTCAGGACACGTTATGGCCATTATGAGTTTTTAGTAATGCCTTTTGGATTAACCAACGCTCCATCTGCTTTTATAGATCTGATGAATAGAGTTTTCCAGCCATTTTTGGATCAGTTTGTTATCGTTTTTATAGACGATATCTTAGTGTATTCTAAGACCATCTCAGAGCATGCCAATCAGCTTAGGATAGTGCTACAAGTTCTGAAGGATACTAAGATTAGCAAGTGTGAGTTTTGGCTAGAGAAGGTTGTATTTCTAGGTTACATCATTTCTAAGGATGGATTAGAAGTTGACCCAGATAAGGTCGAAGCTGTGCGAGACTGGCCTGTGCCCAGATCTGTTTCAGAGGTGAGGAGCTTTTTGGGACTTGCTGGATATTACAGGGATTTATTCAAGGGTTCTCGAAGATAGCGATTCCATTGACTTCGTTGACTAGGAAACAAGTTAATTTTGAATGGACCCCTAGTTGTCAGCAGAGTTTTGAGAAGTTGAAGCAAGCGTTGATAGAAGCTCCGGTGCTAACCATGCCTTCTGAGCAAGGAAATTTTGTTATTTACACATATGATTCCAAGCTAGGTTTAGGAGCTGTATTGATGCAGGATCGTAGCGTAATAGCGTATGCTTCCAAACAACTGAAGAATCACGAGAAGAGCTATCCTACGCATGATTAGAGTTAGCAGCTGTGGTTTTTGCCCTGAAGATTTGGAGACATTATCTGTATGGGGAGAAGTGTGAGATATTCACGGACCACAAGAGTTTAAAGTACTTCTGTGAGACCCGAAAGTTTATAAGATTAATTGAGTTAATTAATCGGGTTTAACTTAGACCAGATTTGGCTTGAACAGATCTGGGATGAGCCAGCTTGGAGCTGGTATGCTTGGTGAAGTTATCAGGTCCATATAAGTCCTTGAATCAGTTCTGGAGAGTTGGAGAATTCCCGCGGGAACTGATTGTTAGAGTAGATGCCCAACTAGCCAACTTGTGGCGTGTGGGTTTTCATTGACTCTTGTACAAACGATCTTTATATATGATATTCGCATTTTCTTATATGGCATTCTTTACTTTCATTATGTGTGTAATGATTTACAATTGTGTTGAGTAAAGACCTAGATTACACTAAAGCGTATGTTAGATGTGATAGTGGGTATGACGGCTATCATGAAACACATCTAATAGTCGCTGTGTATTCTGAACATGTTCCTAATCGATTGGGCCGTCAAAACGAGGATAAGGCCGCCCGAGTTCGAGACTAGTATATGCGATGCGAAGTACCATGTTTCATTGGTAGGGAACATTGTGATGTTCTGAGCATGCAGATAGATAGTGACCTGGTGATCTATCGAACTACCCTCCTTCGGACTTTCCAAGTGGTTACCATTTGTCGA
>KQ990138.1:24451-49987 GCA_001598015.1 Dorcoceras hygrometricum
TTCGTGGAGAATCCGATCGTGCTGATCTCGTCAGGACTTCTAGTGCAGTCTGATGAAGGAGTCTCGAATCTGGTCGTGGACCGGATTGACGTAACTACCGCAATCAACCGAGAAGCGCCGGGTTCTTGCAACATCGGTTCGAGGAGAATCCGATCGTTCTGATCTCGTCAGGACTTCTAGTGCAGTCTGACGAAGGAGTCTCGAATCTTGTCGTGGACCGGATTGACGTAACTACCGCAATCAACCGAGAAGCGCCGGGTTCTTGAAACACCGGTTGGAGCCAGGCACAAGTGCCAGCGAGGTAACACGCCTGAAACACCCTATGTATGTTGATACATGTAGAACTGTTCATCGTATTGATCGCCTCCCGGTTTCTAAATTTTTGTTCTTCCGCTGCCTGACCGGGGGGCGGATCCGGATCCCCAACACTGATCAGATGTGAGTGTTGGTCAGCGCTGGGTGATCACGTTCAGTTATGGTGATGGAATCTGATGTCGCATGTGTTCAGATGTGAGCCAGCGTGTTTCTGTAGCGAGTAGCTAAACTACGTCGTTTGGATTAGTTGGAACGACAATGTTTTTAGCTTAGTGGGGGAGACTCAGATGTGAGTAGCGTTGGTCTTCAGATTTGAGTAGGATCTGAGTGTTTGCGATGCTAGATTCGAGTAGTGGGAGACGTGTCCAGAAGCGGCAGTAGACTCTGTGCGACGTCGTTTGGTTAAGTCGGGATCTATTTTGGCGTAAAGTTATATCTGATGTGAGATTCAGATCCGAGCGAGAAATTCAGATTTGAGACTTAAGTTATCGATAGGTACTATTCATTAGATTTGAGCAGATTTTACCTTTTAATAGAGGACATAGCTTTCGTTCTTTATTATTCAGCTTCGACACTTAGAATATTTCCCGATTGCAAATCCTGTCGCGATACCCTAGCTACTGTTCACCGACCTTATCTTCTCCGATTACCGATGGTAGACAACTCCGACGGACACAAGAGTAGGACTCCTCTTGTTAAGGTGAATCTTCTCATACCTCTTTTGGAGACTTGGGAGGAGCTGGAGGTGGATCGCGAAGACATCTCCCTTCTGTAGTCTGTTAGCATAAGCGCCGGATTACTTCTGCCGTTCAGGTAGCTTGTTGGGTAAGCGTTAAGATCCTACCTTGTGCTTGGTTTAGAGCCTTCTGTTGTGTTAGAAGGGTAGGATAGCGTTGGTTGAGCTCGTAGCTCCCAATTCGTAGTTTCTGTTCTACTGTCCCTGAGATTTTGTGCGTTGTTGCTTAGCGGGTTCTCGGATCTATGTTACTCGGGACTTTGTTGTTGTAATTATAGCTCGGAGCTGAGTTATGGATGTGAGCTTGTTTTACAGCGTTGGATTTGGCATGGATATGTGTAATTGCTTGTTGTTCCATGGTGCAGTGTATGCTTTGTGTTGCTTGTTGTTATCTGTTGCATCTGCATCCGGGTTCTCGGATCTATGTTACTCGGGACTTTGTTGTTGTAATTATAGCTCGGAGCTGAGTTATGGATGTGAGCTTGTTTTACAGCGTTGGATTTGGCATGGATATGTGTAATTGCTTGTTGTTCCATGGTGCAGTGTATGCTTTGTGTTGCTTGTTGTTATCTGTTGCATCTGCATCCACTCATGTATCATGTTGAGCTCAGATCTTGTTAGCCGTGCATTGTTGTATTTGATCTGTGTGTACCAGGATGCCTGTTTTGGAGGCCGAGCGGGTAACTCCCGTCACCCTTATCTCCCTGCTGGGATCTGTTAGCCACTATGAGCGGAGTGGGTAGCTCCCACACCTCATGAGTTGGGCAACATCAGGTTGAGCTATGTTTTGCATCTGGTACCGTGTGCTGAGACGAGTGGGTAGCTCCCATATACTCACACACCCCGTGGCCACCATTGCTCAGTTGCTCTGTTGTTGTTGTCGAGCTGTTCTTGAGATTCCTTTGGCTCCCTGCCTTCGGTTGCAGCCTCATCTCATGCATAGCATTGCATATTATCTGTTGCTGTCTTATGCTGTTTTTCAGTTTCTCTCCGTACTGGGGTTTGACCCTATGTCCCTCTGGGGCTGGTGTTTGTTTGCCTGTGTGTGTTTGCAGGTTACCATGGTTTCACCGTCGATCGCGGAGTTGATCCAGCTGGTAGTGCCACGGGAGGTGGATAGAGTGTCCCAGTTATATGTAGTAGATGCATATGATATTTTCGTTATATTGTATTGTATCTATGTTGAGCGAGAGACTCATCGCTCTGTTTATTTGGGAGTCACTCTATGTTTGTATGTTGTATGAGATGTAGTTGGATTTTAAGCGTTGTAAAACCTGTATTTTGAGTATTGCAGTATTTTAAATTATGTTATCTTTCAGTCAGGCCAAAAGCGAAAATTTTAACCACTATTTTTATTGTTTCCGCTATTGTTTATTGCGTGGTTTAACTCTCAGTTGAGCACGGGGCCTGACAACTTCTTCACCCAGAAAGAATTGAACATGAGACAGAGGTTAGAGCTGGTCAAGAATACGATTGTACCATTAGCTACCACCCAGGAAAAGCCAACGTGCTGGCAGATGCTCTTAGCAGGAGGTCAATAGGATTGACCCAGATCACAGCTCAGAGGCCCTTAACTTATAAAATTGAGAATTTGGGCTAGAGATGGTGCCCCGTCACCGTACTGTAACCTTAGATGTTCTCACCATTCAGTCTTCTCTGATATACCAGATTAGATAGGGTCAGCTGAGAGATGAACATCTGAAGAAGTGGGTGAAACAAGATAAAGAGAGAGGAGGAAATCTCTATACCTCAGCGGGAGGAATTGTTAGATATCAAGGTAGACTATGGATTCCTAGCGTGAACAATTTGAGATCTGATCTCATGGCTGAAGCTCATACAGCACCATACTCAGTGCACCCAGGGATTACTAAGATGTATAAAGATCTTCAGAAGTTGTACTGGTGGCCAGGAATGAAGCGTGACATTGCTAGATTTATTTCAGAATGCCTAACATGTCAGCTGGTCAAAGCTGAGCATCAGAGACCAGCTGGGATGTTGAAGCCCCTACCAATACCAGAATGGAAGTGGGAGAGTATTGCGATGGATTTTGTAGTTGGTTTACCCAGAACTACCCAAGGATATAATTCAATTTGGGTTACAGTAGACCGACTCACCAAATCTGCTCACTTCTTACCAATTAAGACAACTTTTGATGTGAGCAAATATGCCGAGTTGTATATAAGAGAAATAGTAAGACTTCATGGTATTCCAGTTTCGATTGTATCTGACAGAGATTCAAGATTTACGTCAGCTTTCTGGAAGAGTCTACATAGAGCTTTGGGTACTAAGTTAACCTTTAGCATAGCCTTTCACCCTTAGATAGATGGTCAATCAGAAAGGGTGATTCAGATACTGGAAGATCTACTCAGAGCTTGTATCATAGATTTTTCAGAGAGCTGGGATTCTAAGCTACCCTTGGTAGAATTCACGTACAACAATAGCTTCCAAGCATCAATTCAGATGGCCCCTTACGAAGCTCTCTATGGCAGAAAATGCAGGACACCCATTCATTGGGATGAGATAGGAGAGCGAACTGGTTTGGGACCAGATATAGTACAACAGACCGCTGAAGCTATTAAGAAAGCAAGAGATCGATTGATAACAGCTCATAGCAGGCAAAAGAGCTATGCTGATAACAGATGCCACGAACTAAGTTTCGAAGCTGGAGATCATGTATTAAAGGAGGCACCGATGAAGGTGTAATGAGATTTGGAAAGAAGGGTAAGCTCAGCCCAAGGTTCATTGGTCCATATGAGATTTTGGACAAAGTAGGAACACTGGCTTACAGATTGGCATTACCCCCACATCTGTCTTCAGTGCATAACGTTTTCCATGTATCAGCTTTGAGGAAATATATTCCCAACCCGTCGCATTTTTTGAGCTATGAACCCATCCAGCTTGCACCAGATCTGAGTTATGAATAACGACCAAATAGGATCCTTCATAGAGGGATTAGGAAATTAAGAAATCGTATCATCCCGATGGTTAAAGTTCAGCGGTCTAACCAATCAGAGCGGGAAGAAACTTGGGAAACAGAAGCTGATATGCGTAATCTCTACCCAGATCTGTTTGGTAAGTAAATTTCGAGGACGAAATTTTAGTAAGGAGGGTAGAGTTGTAGCACCCCAAAATCCATAGGACCACAATTTCAAGCCTTTTTATTTTAAGGGCTGTTTTGATATTGATCATTCAGTTTCCAGTTCAATCTAGCTTTAGTTATCTAAGCTGAATTCTTTCTTTTGCTTCCAGCTTAGAAGCACGGTCCAGATGGTTTCTTGAAGGATTTCGCACCACTCACAATCCCGATCTGGAGCAGTTTTCTTTAAATAAAATGATTTCGGATGGGAGATCTGTTTTTAAAAAATGTGGAAACAAGTTTACAATTTGAAATAGTGGTAGGGATTTTTTATTAATTTTTCAAGGATTTGGTGAGCTAACCATGCCTAATCATTGTACTTCTACCTACTGCAATCATGCTCCCACATATATGATTTCTACGTAAGTTCAAGAGCTAATTTTTGTTACAAGAAAATCTTTCATTTCTCTCAAAATATAAAAGAGCTCGTCGAGTGTGTTTGGGAAGATTTCCAGCCAAGTCCATATGTCATTGCGATTCTCAGCCCAGGCAAGTAAAATTGATTCTTGCTGCATCTGGAAAACATATATTGTTTCGTTGTTTTCTATTGAATGCTTGCATGTTGCATGTTGCATGTTGCATGGTTCGATTCAGCCAGTTTATGTTCATGTTTAAGCTAAGGATTCATTGCTTTCATGTTTTAGTTTTGCGAAAACTCACCAGTTATCTTTTAGCAAAAACAGTGTGTTTTCAAAATACTGAGTTGTTTAGATTTCCAGATAAGATAAGTCAAAGAGAAGTTCTGTTTTCTGGTGTGCTTCAAAAGTCATGGACATCGACTCTAAACAGATAGGCGATGCTGGTTTTATTGGGACTATGTTCTAGACGAACAAGTTGAGCTAGTCTGTTTAGGGACTGTCTGAACTGGAGCAGTACCTTCGTTTCTAAGCAGATCTGGCCTATTTTTCCTTGACTAGACTGTGTGATTCATTGTTAAACTAATTGGGTTTCTCCAAGCTGAAATTCCCATGAAGCTTATGTTACCATTTTACTGCGCGTAAGCTTCGCAAGGTATTTATCGTAGAACCAAATCTGTTTTAGTACGCACGAGCTGTTTATCGTAGAACCAAATCTATTTTACTTTGTGCGAGCTTTTTATCGTAGAACCAAATCCGTTTTCCTGTTCGTAAGCTAATTTCGTTAGCCAAAGCTGTTCTTTACGTTTGGGATCTACTTCCTTCATCCAGAGCTGTTTTGCATTCTTTCGAGATGGTTTTGCTATCATCAGCTCGTAGCCCCGCTGTACACTCAGTAAAGTTGTTTTTAAAGATAAATTGAGTTTCATAGCAGTGAATCATCCTGTTTTTCAGCGATCGATCTTCGATCAAGAGAAATGTATAATAGCTAATTTAAAGTAAAGAAAGTAAAGTTTCACTTTTAAGGACTTATGGAATAGAGGACTCGATCAATCAGGAAGGGACAGGATTACGGTATGACTATAATCCCTTCATCAGAAGGGACAGGATTAAGGAATTACTATAATCCCTTCACAGAGAGTTACTGAGTTCAGATAACATGCTTCATGCACCAGGACCACCAGAGAGCCTCTAGGACATGAGTCACAGTATATAAAGCGATTCAGATCTGATGTTTCGATCTGTATTTTCAGTAGAAATATTTGAGTACAGATGACTTTCTTTAATTTAAGTATTAAGATTCAATTATTCCTGCATTATGTGATCTTGTTATCCTCAATTTTACTTGTTGAGCCCCTAGGCTCACTAGTTTTCCCGATGCAGGTGAGGCAGCTCAGGGGCAGGCGAGTGACGCAAGCTGAACCAGATTTGGGGGCTGCGTGTGTTTGTCAAAGGCCAGCATTTCCGCAAAGTCAGAGTTGTTGTTGTTTTTGATCTTTTGACAAAATCTGTATTAAGATCCATTACAACAATATAGAATTCATATAGAGTTCCATTAGTTGTAATATCGACTTTTGTAATCGAAATCTGAAGTTCTTATATACCAAATTTGTTTCTACTGTTCACTTTTGGCGCCAACTGTTTACGTTCAATTTTGGTAAGGGAATACAGCTTACAACATTTCGCATTTAGTCCTTCTATTCTTTTCGATTTTCCAATTACTCCAATCTGTTGATTCCCATGGGTTTGGGCGTCACAAGCAAAGTTTTGTGCAAATCCAAAATGTAAAACAGAAGAACGCACAACACAAGCTCTGGGAAGACATTGGTGAAACCAGCTCAGGAGCACTTCCCAATGTGTGAGATTTTATCTTTGAGAGATTGAGCATACACTTTAATCTCACACACGATTCACTCACATATATTTGAGAGAGTTGATTAGATTAGCTGAGTGAATCAGAAACTCTCCATTGTAGTATTTGGACAGAGACCTTAAACAAGTCTACGTTGTCTTTCGCACTGAGACGTTAAAGAATTGTATGTAGCCTTTCTCACTGAGGCCTGAAATAAGTGAAGTTAGACACACGCAGCTTGCGGGCTGGTCTGCAGTGGTGGCTAGGAGTTCTTGCGTCTGCTGGTCACAGGATCGGGTTACAGTCTTTCGTCACTGAGACGTTAAAGAATTGTATGTAGCCTTTCTCACTGAGGCCTGAAATAAGTGAAGTTAGACACACGCAGCTTGCGGGCTGGTCTGCAGTGGTGGCTAGGAGTTCTTGCGTCTGCTGGTCACAGGATCGGGTTACAGCGGGGGCCGCTGTAATCAAAGTCTTCAAGTGGATCCTTCCTGATTGCGGAAGAAGGGGAGACATAGGAGATTCAGATCCGAACTTCCATAAACAAATTGCAGCACATTCTTTCTTTATAGCTTTCTGCATTTACATTCATACGCATTTCATATTTACAAACTGCAAACAAAACCGTTAATGAGCTTTCAAATATAAGAGTTCAGTTTGAGTTATTTCCTTCATCTCATTACTCAATCTGTATCTCGATGCACTTACAATTCAAGAACACTGAACTATTGCAGCTTAAGTTACGAATACACCATATTGCATATGCCGAACTAGCTCGTAGAGCCGCTGGTATGTTTTCTGCACGATCCGGTTGCCTTGTTGCGTGCTGCTTATCTTTAAAATTTCTTTAAATGAATGTAACTTGAGGGTTATGTGTCTTTGGTTGTGTGAGAGCCTATGTGAGCTGTGTAAGAGCTTACGGACACCCCCTGTTTTTGATCCTAAAAATTGGTATTAGAGCACTTTTGCAATCTGGTACCCCGTGTAATGGGACTAACAACAGATTATCAAAAAGCCTTTCTCAATTCATGTTCACAGCATGCGTGCTGTATTTGATATTCCACAGCTTGTGAGCTGTTTTGTGTTGCAATACTAGGAGTTCAGATCGGGTGCTGCTTGAATGAGTGGAAATCCTTAAGCAAAAGTCTTCTAGTGGAAATCCTTCCAGTTTTGAAGAAGGGGTGACGTGGAAGCATTGTTTCAAATTTCCGTAAACAAACTCGAATCTCCTATCTATTTTTACTATATTACTTTGCATACAAAATCATTGTTAGTTCGCTGCTCAGTTGTGATCTTTCCGCATAATTTCTATGTTTCACAAGAGATCAGATTGAATACATAACTTCGCTTTTTAAGTCTTAACATGGTTAATTCTAAACTCATTTTAAAATACACAAGTTTTAAAATAGTTTATTTACTTCCCCTCTAAACTTTGGACCGTGTTTTATGACTCTATTAAGTTTTATCAGAGTGCTTTTAACTCTGATCCAATCCTATCAAACTATACTAATGAGTAGGAATGGAAACTAAGGAAAAATTGATCATGATATGAAATATAAAAGAATTCGGTGATTTTCAACCTATGTGTGGTTGCAAGATTCGAATAAAATTGTAAGTTCCATTTTTTTGTTTCTATGATGTTATTTTTTTCCAATGGTATTAGTATTTGGTGAAGTTTGATGTACATTCTATTTATTATTAATACTTATCAAAATTTAGTAACTCTATTTTCTCTAAACTTTATATTTTTCATTTCTTATAAAAATATGTAATATTAATATTTTTTTATATTGTCAAATATAATATTCGTAAAATAAATAATATAATAAATAAAAATAATTTCAAAAATAAGAAAATTTAAATTTAAATTTAAAATATTATTATTTTTATTTATCAAATCAAAATCAAAATAATGTTTTACCAAATCGAAATAAAATTTAAAATAAAACACACCTTGGAAGTTTATATCCCAAGTAAGGATGACATGTCGATCAGAAGGTGCAGAAATAGCTAGAACAGAATGCGGGAAGTATGGAAAAACATCTCGTAATGTATTTCACCAAAAAATAAATTATGCTCCTGAATGACTGATTTTTTCAATCTTTTCAACCTTGGTTCCGTAGGAGCAAGTTAGAAAGATTGAGAAATAGAACCATCTGATTTATAATTCGTTCTCAATAGCCTGGTCCATAAGTGGAAAAGACCCTACTTCTGACTCATGATGCACCCTTTATATATCCATTACATATAACCGCAGAGTATAATAGGGTATTGGTCTAGATACACTGCTAGGGATGCTGGTGGATCCGGTTGCTGTTGATTATTAGCTTCTGAAAGAATCGTCAAGTCGATAAAATAAATTATATAGGGATCAGCATGTACCTAGGATTTTACCATTATCATCCCCGTACCCCAATAAATCGGGGATCCATATCCCATCCCCGTGGGCATTGGTTTGGGGATGGGATCCTCATCCCTGCCTCTAATATAATTGGGATGGGTTTGAAGAAATCCTGTTTAACCCGTGGCCCGACCCAGAACCGGAATTGGGTCAACGGGGGATAACCGAGTCAAAGAGTTTTGACCCGGAATTAGCCCGGAACCGTGGGGAGATACGGGCCGGTTAAGGGTCGCGAAATCCACAACCCGTCGACCCGTCGGTTCCTACCCAGAACCGGCCCGACGGGTCGAGTAAATATTAAAAAAACCCTGTTAGGATCGAAAAATCGGGGTTGTTCGTGAGCTCTGCCATAACTCACGTAGGCTCTCACACAGCCCAAGGACCAACCCCGTAAGTTACGAGCATTTTGAATTATTTGAATGTTTCGAAAAACAGCACGCAACAGATAACCGGATCGCGTATATGTGGAACCAGCTTAGCGCTAAACCAGCGCAGTGCAATACTGATTCCAGCTGGTAGTTCTACCAGCTCAATGTGCGAACGTGCGATCTGGTTATACTAGTTCTTAATCTGCAGTAGCTTAATGTTCTTGAATTAAAGTGCACCGAGATACAGATTGGATAATGAAGTTAAATCATGCGGAAATAACTCAAACTGCATTCTTAGATTCGAAAGCTCATTAAGCAGTTTTAAACATGATAAACAAACATGCAATGCGTATGTATGAATGCGAAAAGCAGTAAAGGAAATACGCTGAGGTTTGTTTATGGAAGTTCGGAGCAAACTCTCCTACATCTCCCCTTCTTCCACAATCGGGAAGGATTCCACTAGAAGACTTTCATTGCAGCGTCCCTACGCTACAACTCACTCCGACGGCCCACAGCCGCAAGAACTCCTAGCCACACCACTGCATACTAAGCCCGCAGACTGTGTGTCTAACTTCACTTCTTTACTGCCTCAGTGAGAAAGGCGACACGACACTTCTTTACTGTCTCAGTGCGAAAGACAACACACACTTCATTAACGTCTCAGTGCAAAAGACAACTAGACTTCTTTAACGTCTCTATTCAAAGACTACAATGGAGAGTTTTAATTTGATTCACTCATTTTTCTGTTTCACTCAACTCACATATGTATGAGTGAATCGTGTGTGAGAAATATACAGTGTATGCTCACTCCCAAAATGTATTCTCACACACTGGAAAGTGTTCCTATATGATCTGGTTATTCATTGTCTTCCCAGGTTGTGCTTCATCTTGTTAGTGCGTTCCAGATTTGCACAACCCTCTCTCTCTCTGTTTTTGTGCGCATGCCATCAATCTGTGCTTTGCACCTTATATATAAAGCCTCATCTTCAGATTTTTCCGTTGGACACAAATTGTAGCCGTTCTGAAAAGTCTTCTGACGTATTTGTATTTTGTGTCCTTTGGCTTTTAATGTGTTGCAGGCTTTATTTGACTTGAGCTCTTTTCATCGGTGCTTCTGCAGCCTTGGATAACATCGAGCTCTGTTTGCTTGTACCTGATGTGGACACGACAAAACAAATCAGTTTGAACCAATAGATTTGGTCTTCGTATGTTTGTGTTCAAACTGCTTTGTTTGTCTGAGCTGGTCTGTCCAGATCTGGTTCCTCAGCTAGTGTCTTTCCAGCTGGTTGTTTTTCATCTCTGATCTGCTCTTGAGCTGCTCTGCTTCTACGCCTCTTTTTGTCTGCAGCTGAGCTTGTTTAACCCAAGCAGATCATCTCTCTGAGCTAGTTGCTTCTCTAAGCTTGATTCCCAGCTTTACTCCATTCCCAGCTGGTTTCTCTGTTCCGAGCTGGTCTCTTTTAATTCATGATAATTTGTCCTTAACCAGCTGGGCTCTATTCTTCTCGTCGAGAGCCCCAGTGTTACTTGCTTGTCCACTTTATCCATTCGGACACCTCATCCAAACTATCAGCAAGCACACTGTTGTAATAATCAATCCGATTCATATGTTGAATTGATTATTGCGCATAGTGATCTGATCTGCACTTGATCACTGTGCTTGTCTATGCAATGGCACTTGAACACTGCACTTTTAATCTGCACTTGATCTGCGCTTGAGCCATTCTGCACTTCAAAATTCTGCGCTTGAACTCTGCTCTTCAAAATACTCTGCGCTTGATCTTCGTGTTATCCAGCTCCAAGCTGGTGAACCAGCTTGGTGTTCTCTGCACTTCTGTAAGTAAACTTTTGTACCAGTTTGGGCGTCCTGTGAGACTCGAAAGTTTATTAGTTTAATTGAGTTAATTAATCGGGTTTAGTATAGACCAGATTTGGCTGGAACAGAACTGGGATGAGCCAGCTGTGAGTTGGTATGCTAGGCTTAGTTATCAGGTCCGTATAAGTCCTTGAAACAGATCTTGAGAGTTGGAGAATTTCAGCGGGAACTGATCAGATGTGAGTGTTGGTGATCACGCTCAGTTATGGTGATGGAAATCTGGTCTCGCAGGCGTCCAGAGGTGAGCTTGCGTGTTTTCTGTGACGAATAGCTAAACTACGTCGTTTGGGTTAGTTGGAACTACATCATTTTGGTTTAGCGGGCGAGATTCAGATTCGAGTTGCGTTGGTCGTCAGATTTTGATAAGATCTAGTGTTGCGATGCGATGCTATTTAGCATTTCATATTTGAGTAGCGGGTGACATGTCCAGATGCGACAGTAGACTCTGTGCGACGTCGTTTGGATAAGTCAGGATTTGTTTTGACGTAGAGTCATATCTGATGTGAGATTCTGTAGCGCCCCAAAATCTATAGAACCACAATTCCAAGTCCTTTTTAATTTAAGGACCTTTTTCGAAATTCAGATTTCAGCTTCTTTAATTGTTCAAATTGTTGATTTCTTGATTTCCAGATTTCATGCGGCGCAGAGGTCTGGACAGAGGTCACTTCGGGCACGGTCGAGCAAAATTCAGATTTCACAAGTAAAATGTTTTTTTGAGTGGGAGGATGACTGTTCTTCTATTGGTGTATCGCTTTTATAAATCAAAATAGTGACAGGGAATTTTAAGTAAAAATTTTAAGAAGTGGGTGTGGTTCACCATGCCATACTCGATTGCTTTTCCCCTGTTACAAATAAGACTCCCATACCTGTGTACTTGTGCACTATAAAACCATTGTTCACGAGAGAACACTCATTTTGTCATCAAAAACCTGTTAGTAGCTCGTCGTGGTGCTCGAGAAGACTCTCTGTGCCACCGCTGCAACTCGTGATTTCTCAGTGTTTAAGGCAGTGAAGATATTGAAGATGATGTTTTTGATTGTTTTTAAAACGCTGAGCATTTCAACCCTCTGTTCATCGTAAAGTTAGCAGATTTGTACTGTTCATTTGCGAGAGGTCTGTTAGCAGCTTTGTACTGTTCATTTGCGAGAGGTCTGTTAGCAGATTTGTACTGTTCATTTGCGAGAGGTCTGTTAGCAGCTTTGTATTGTTCATTTGCGAGAGGTCTGTTAGCAGATTTGTACTGTTCATTTGCGAGAGGTTTGTTATCAGATTTGTACTGTTCATTTGCGAGAGGTCTGTTAGCAGATTTGTACTGTTCATTTGCGAGAGGTCTGTTAGCAGCTTTGTACTGTTCATTTGCGAGAGGTCTGTTAGTAGATTTGTACTGTTCATTTGCGAGAGGTCTGTTAGCAGCTTTGTACTGTTCATTTCGCGAGAATTCTGTTTCAACTGGTGAATCTGTTTCTTAGTAGCGATAGTCTTTCCTTAGTAACATTAGAAACAATCCATCCAGTGCGTTGACATCTGAGTTGACCGCACCTCTAACACCGGTTACCAACGTCCGTCTTTCACTAGCGAGGATCGTTGTATAGTAGAAGTCTGTTTCCAAAGTCGCAATGTCATTACGTATCACCAGATCTCTCCTACAGTGACTTCTTGTTAGCGATAGTTTTCCATGGTAAATACATGAAACCTTATTAGCGATAGCGACCCTCGAGACATCTGTTTAGACTTCTGAAACTTATCTCGCATCGAACATTGTTTCTTCCAAACTTCTGCTCTTCCCTTATAGTGTTTGAATGCTCAGTGAAAATATTTTGATGGAAAACGAATTTTAGAAATGAAGTGAACCCGATGTGAGATCTGTTTTCAGGAAGGAATGTTCAGATTTTAAGATTTGTGGCAAAGATAACATCCGATCCATATTGGAAGGGTGAGCAGTAGACGAGTGGGTCTGTTTCCCCTTCATATTGGGTGAGATTTCACCATATTGTAACTGATATCAGTAGTCATTCGATCGAGTGCAACGGGACCTACTGGGAGAACTTCTGAGCCACAAGTCTGTTGAGAAAAATTGATGGTGGGATCTGAGTTTTTCCCACAGTATTGTTTACGAAGAGATTTTATGTTTTAGTAATGTTAATGCCTGCCCATGGTACTTGTTACTTCTCAGTTTGCTTGCTGAGCCCCTAGGCTCACTAGTTTTCTTGGTGCAGGTGAGTCAGCGCCGGAGCAATTGGGAGGTGGGGTCTGAATCAGCGACGGTGTGCAAGTGTTTATCGAAAGGCCAGTGATCCGCGAAGTTGTTTCCATTTTCTTTTTGCTGTTTTGGATCTTTGCTAGATTTGTACTGAGATCTGTTGCAACAAAAGAGAATTCATGTAGAATTCCCAACAGTTGTAATGTCTGCAATTGCGTTTTGTATTTTGGAAATGTTGTAATAGAAATCTGTGTTGTTAAATTTGGCGCCATTATTCAGACTTCATTTTTTTTATCATTTCCGTCCTTCGATTTTTTTTCCCCTTATATTTAGTTCTTCTTAAATTCGTGACCCCGTAAGGTCTGGGTGTCACAAAACAATTGATCTTCTTATCTCCGATCTGATTTTGTGATCAACAAAAGTTAGAATTTATGCGTAACAATTTTTCTCCTTTTGATGATGACAAAACTAAGAATAATAAACTTTAAAAAGAGTTTAAATTTTATAACTATAAGTCTGTTACACTATACAGTCCACTGGAACAGATTTCATTGACCGTTTCTTCGGTGCAGTGAGTTTTATTTTATGTTTAGAGCATGTATCTTTTGATTCTTACATGTTCTGATGTTCCTATGTGGTGGATTACGGGATATAGATTAAGATATCTGGCCGAGGAAGAGGGAGGAGAAATACCCTCGAAGATGAACCCAGTCCCGACAGCAACGCTAGCATTGCCCAACTTTTAAGGTTGCTGGTAGAACGACAGGGTAGAGGCAATGGACAATCTTCCAGTAGTAGAGGGCCAAATAACGATGATCCCGAAGAACGATTTCGGAGACAGAAGCCAAAAGAGTTCTGCGGTACAACAGATCCGTTTGTTGCAGAAAGTTGGGTAAAATCAATGTTGGTGATATTTGAGTATCTCCAAACACCAGATTTAGAAAGATCCAGGTGCGCAATTTATATGTTGCGGGATGACGCGATGCTCTGGTGGGAAGAAGCGAAGCTTACAGTGGATGTGACGAACCTCCCTTGGGAAGAATTCAAGAGAGTGTTCTATGAGCAATATTTTACAGAGGATAAGCGGTCGGAATTGAAAAGAGAGTTCTTGATGATTAAGCAAGGGGACATGTCTGTCCAGGAGTATGCTCGAAAGTTTGAGCGAGGATGTTACTTTGTACCCCTGATTGGATCAGATCCCAGGGAGAAATTGCGACAGTTTGTTGATGGGTTGAAACCAGCGCTTAGACATGATGTGAGGCTGGTGGAACCCAAGGATTATAGAAGCGCGGTGGATAAGGCTCTGAGAGCAGACCAAGACTGGAAAGCTGTTGTGGAAGAACGGCAGCAGAAGAGACAGATCTTTCAACAAAAAGACCAGTGACCACCCAAGAAGCCATATAAGAATCAACAGCGATCACAGGAACAGAAGCCTCAGGAGCAGAAACCTTTGGTTGTTCAACCCATTAGCGCGGTCTCCGCAGTTGGCAGCAAACCCCAGTGTCCCAAGTGTCAGAAGAATCACCCTGGTCCCTGCAGAGTGGGGCAAAATTTTTGTTATAGATGTGGAGTACCAGGGCATGTTATTAAGAACTACCCGAAGTCGAAACAGATGGTGACCAGCAGGGCTTACGTCATGACCACTGAGCAAGCCAATCCAGATTCTACAGTGGCTATAGGTAAGATCTTGATCGCTGGAATTCCCTCTTTAGCGTTGATAGATTCAGGTGCGACACATTCGTTTATAGCAGCAGATTTTTATAAGAAACTACTTGTCAAACCCGATCAAGTAACCATGGGGTTTGTTGTAACGGTGCCTTCGGGGGAAGAGTTAGTGTCCCATGATCTATTTCGCGAATTAGAACTCAGACTTCAAGGGCATTTGGTCACTGCCAATCTAATTGTTTTACCCATGCCGAAGTTCGATATGATTTTAGGAATGGATTGGCTAACTAAATACGGGGTAGTGATAGATTTCAAACTCAGAACTATAGTGGTAAAACCCCCAGGAGGATACTGGTTTACGTTTGAAGCTAGTCAAGCCTGTAAGATTCCTCCTATTATTTCCGCCCTTAAAGCTCAAAGCTGTTTAAGGAAAGGTGGTGCAGGATATCTGGTTAGCCTATCTTCTTTAGCAGCAAGTGATAAGCCCCAACTTTCAGACATTGAAATAGTGAATGAATTTCCAGAAGTGTTCCCAGAAGAGATACATGGATTGCCACCCGACAGAGAGATAGAATTTGCAATCGAGTTGATCCCTGGAGCAGCGCCAGTTTCGAAACCACCCTATCGACTTGCTCCAACAGAAATGAGGGAACTAAAGGAGCAAATACAGGATCTATTGGATAGAGGATTTATCAGACCTAGTACCTCACCGTGGGGAGCTCCTGTTTTGTTCGTTAACAAGAAGGACGGGAGTTTGAGATTGTGTATAGATTATAGAGAATTGAACAAGCTAACGATTAAGAACAGATATCCCCTCCCTAGAATCGAGGATCTGTTTGATCAGTTAAAGGGATCGATAGTTTTCTCTAAGATTGAACTGAGATCTGGTTACCACCAATTGAAGATAAAACCAGCAGATGTCTACAAAACAGCTTTTAGGACACGTTATGGCCATTACGAATTTCTGGTGATGCCTTTTGGACTCACGAACGCCCCTTCAGCTTTTATGGATTTGATGAATAGAATTTTTCAACCCTAGAAATTTTAGCCACTATTTTAAATCATTCCGCTATTGTTTGCGTGGTTAAACTCTGTGTTTGTGCACGAGTCCTGACACGTCCCCTTACTCTTCCAGCTAGATATCTTCGACCAGTCCAGCTCAGGCGTCCCCTCACTGTTCCAGTTTGGATATCTTCTCGTCTACTCCAGTCTTAGCAAGCTACGCATGTCACGTAGAGCGTTAGTACAATAGTATCAGTTTTGTGTGAATCAAAACTTAGATTCTGATCCATAAAAAACAATCTCCCCCTCTTTTATTTACACAAAATCTGGATGAACATATGCAGGTATATTTATGCTTGAAAATATTTCTCCCTCTTTTTGTGGGAATCAAAAAGATTTTGAAATCTTGTCTTCTCCTCAATATTTGAAATGAAACTCCCCCTAAACAGAGCATGGGGTTATTTTATTTTGACAACGAAGCATTTTCGGAGGGATGACATTTTGCGAGAAATATATGCATGAGATTTTAAAGACAGAATCTATGCTACTCAAAAATTTCTCATTTATAAGGACCGGAGAAGCAATAGAAGATTCAATTTACATAATCTCTTCCATTTTTCCCTAAGGCTTAGCCTCGCTCCGCCCAAGAGATCTTGGCGTCCACAGATCTCGCACAATTTGTCAGCTCGTCAGAAGAGATGTTTCCGCTCTTTTCTTTCGAGAAATTTCTCTGCAATTCAATAGGCATTCCTCCCCCTATCCATATGAAATGAGTTTTGAGAAACTTAAAATTTTTGTAGCATAGACAGACTTTCGAACGACTATCAGAGCAGACATATATTTTAAAATCGTTTAAAACATATTAAGAAAAGAAATGCACTATTCAAGAACAACCTGCTCTGATACCAATTGTTAGGATCGAAAAACCGGGGTTGTTCGTGAGCTCTGCCACAACTCACGTAGGCTCTCACACGGCCCAAGGACCAACCCCGTAAGTTACGTGCATTTTGAATTATTTGAATGTTTCAAAAAATAGCACGCAACAGATAACCCGATCGCGTATATGTGGAACCAGCTTAGCGCTAAACCAGCAGAGTGCAATACTGATTCCAGCTGATAGTTCTACCAGCATAATGAGCGAACGTGCGATCTGATTATACTTGTTCTTAAGCTGCAGTAGCTTAATGTTCTTGAATTAAAGTGCACCGAGATACATATTGAGTAATGAAGTTAAATCATGCAGAAATAACTCAAACTGCACTCTTAGATTTGAAAGCTCATTAAGCAGTTTTAAACATAATAAACAAACATGCAATGCGTATGTATGAATGCGGAAAGCAGTAAAGGAAATACGCTGAGGTTTGTTTATGGAAGTTTGGAGCAAACTCTTCTAAATCTCCCCTCCTTCCACAATCGGGAAGGATTCCACTAGAAGACTTTGATTACAGCATCCCTACGCTACAACCCACTTCGACGGCCCGCAGCCGCAAGAACTCCTAGCCACACCACTGCACACTAAGCCCGCAGACTGTGTGTCTAACTTTACTTCTTTACTGCCTCAGTGAGAAAGGCGACACTTCTTTACTGTCTCAGTGCGAAAAACTACACACACTTCTTTAACGTCTCAGTGCAAAAGACAACACACACTTCTTTAACGTCTCAGTGCGAAAGACAACTAGACTTGTTTAACGTCTCTGTCCAAATACTACAATGGAGAGTTTTAATTTGATTCACTCATTTTTCTATTTTGCTCAACTCTCGTATGTATGAGTGAATCGTGTGTGAGAAATATACAGTGTATGCTCACTCTCAAAATGTATTCTCACACACTGGGAAGTGCTTCTATACGAGCTGGTTATTCATTGTCTTCCCAGGTTGTGCTTCATCTTGTTAGTGCGTTCCAGATTTGCACAACCCTCTCTCTCTTTGTTTTTGTGCGCATGCCATCAATCTGTGCTTTGCGCCTGATATATAAAGCCTCATCTTCATATTTGTCCGTTGGACACAAAGTTGTAGCCGTTCTGAAAAGTCTTCTGACGTATTTGTACTTTATGTCCTTTGGCTTTTAATGCGTTGCAGGCTTTATTTGACTTGAGCTTTTTTCGTCGGCGCTTCTGCAGCCTTTGCTAACATCAAGCTCTGTTTGCTTGTACCTGATGTGGACATGTGGACACGACAAACTAAATCAGTTTGAACCAATTAGATTTGGCTTCGTATGTTTGTGTTCAAACTGCTTTGTTTGTCTGAACTGGTCTGTCCAGATCTGGTTCCTCAGCTGGTGTCTTTCCAGCTGGTTGCTTTTCATCTCTGATCTGCTCTTGAGCTGCTCTACTTCTGCGCCTCTTTTTGTCTGCAGCTGAGCTTGTTTAACCCAAGAAGATCATCTATCTGAGCTGGTTGCTTCTCTAAGCTTGATTCCCAGCTTTACTCCATTTTCAGCTGGTTTCTCTGCTCCGAGCTGGTCTCTTTTAATTCAGGCTGGTTTGTCCTTAACCAGCTGGGCTCTATCTTCTCGTCGAGAGCCCAGTGTTACTTGCTTGTCCACTTTATCCATTCGGACACCTCATCCAAACTATCAGCAAGCACACTGTTGTAATAATCAATCCGATTCATATGATGAATTGATTATAGCACATAGTGATCTGACATGCACTTGATCACTGCGCTTGTCTATGCAACGGCACTTGAACACTGTACTTGTACTCTGCACTTGATCTGCGCTTGAGCCGTTCTGCACTTTGATATTCGGCGCTTGAACTCTGCTCTTCAGAATACTCTGCGCTTGATCTTCGTGCTACTCCAGCTCCAAGCTGGTGAACCAGCTTGGTGTTCCCTGCACTTCTGAAAGTAAACTGTTGTACCAGTTTGGACGTCCCCTTACTGTTCCTGCTAGATATCTTCGACCAGTCCAGCTCAGGCGTCCCCTCACTATTCCAGTTTGGATATCTTCATGTCTACTCCAGTCTTAGCAAGCTGCGCATGTCACGTAGAGCGTTAGTACAATAGTATCAGATTTTATGTGAACAAAGCTTAGATTCTGATCTGTAAAAACAGATCCAACAAACCCAAAAAGGCAAAAATTTGAAAAAACGGTTGACCCGTTGGTTCGGGCCGGGCCGAAACCGACGGGTCGACCGTTAGCGTATTAAAAAAAACACAACGGTCGACCCGTCGGTTCCAACCCGACCCAGACCGATGGGTCGATCGTTTTTTTAAAAAAAAAATGCCTATAAATAGGCCTACTCTTTTCCATTCATTCCACACCAACTCTCTCTCAATCTTCTTCTGTCTTCAATCTTTCATTTCTCTATCTCATATTCTTATCTCTTAAGTTCTTAATCTTTTAAACTCTTCCAATCTCGTAATTTCGTAAGCTCTCGTAAATTCCTAATTTCTTTTTTTTAATCTTTCAACTACTACTAGAAATGACGGAATCAAGTCGTGGTGGTCGTAAGGGAAAGTCTATTGTTCCCCCTGAGTCAGATGTTTCTCCATTAAACATCTATGATCTTGAATTCTATTCTCCGACGAAGAGAATACTCAACAAGAAGTTGAAGCCCAACCAATACACCAAAAAAGTCAAGGGACTCAAGGTAGCACATCGATACCGTCGGTGCCTACAGTATCAATGGGTGGGCGGTCAAAATCCGACATCTTCATCAAATATTATGATAAGGTGACACTTCCCTCTGGTGATCTTCAAGCAATTCATAAATATTGTTCAAAATCCTATAAATTGAAACACCGAGGAGGATATGGCACATTGAATCGGCACATCGAGAAGAACCATTCGGTGGAAATTGGTATTCCTAGAACTCAAACTCAAAAACCTACATTTTTTTGATAATGCAAGTGCGAACTTTTCGGTATATCTGACAGATCCTATGATTTTAGATTCATTAATTATGGACGTTCATATACAAGGCGATTTCATCCCTGTAAGAACTTTGCCATAATTTATAGAGTCTATTTCAGACTCTTATCTTCTCAACTAAACCCAAAATATAACAGACTTCCTTCTTCGAAAGAAAAAACAGTTCTGTTACAAATAGATGCTGAAAGACCTATGGTATTCACTCCAAAACGCTTAAAATGGAATGAAATAACCATTTCTCACCAATTCATAATCAACACTCCCCAAATACCCAGATACATAGAACTCAGAGATATTTCCCAAATAAATGAAGAAGAATATGGGAAAATTACAATAAAATTTAACCCACAGATAAAGCATGTTACACCAACCCTACAAAGATCACAATCCTCTCGTCATTCATTTTCTACTTTTTCTAAAAAATACAACTAAATATGATTTCGTCACTCCAATTCCAAAACCCAGATCAGGACCTTCCTCACCTCAAAATTATTCACCTCCAACTTCACCCTCTATTTCCAGTATGATGATGATCACATTTGGAAAGGAATTCAACCCAGATTTTGAATATCTACATGAAGAATTACAAGATCAGTTTCATAATGACAAATGCAAATGGAATGAGCAATTAGATATATATTAAACAACATATTAACAATGAATGGATTAACAAAATGAAAACAATTAAATCAAATATCTTTTTTACACATTTTTAACAATATTCTTATCTGCCGAAGGCATTAATGATTTTCAAAATAAATCTGTTATACAAGTTAATACTAGTCTTCACAAAAAATGGACTCTCATAAACAACGATTCTGTTTCTGCTATTCATCCTCCTTTACAAACTTTAAAACTTCAAACTTCAAAGGGTGAAGTAACAGTTGATCCTTTTAAACGAGGACGTGCTGACAAAGAACCTGTCAATTCGGAAGACATTAATAAAATTTTTCAACAGAATAATTATTCTAATCAAATTCTTAAACCGATAGCAACCCAAGTTGATCATATATCTAACAATCTTAATCAGACTCATACAAAAAACTTAACGTTTAATGACACAGCTAAACATTTCTTTCAAACAAAAATGGTTCCTTACGAAAAAGAAAAAAAATTAGTTTTCAGAATAATATGATCAAATCCTTAATAAAATTTCAGCCAAACTTTCAGAAATAGGTACATCAGGTAGTAAAATCAAATGTGTCGAAACTAATAACGACATCCCTGAAGAATCCCCTCAAACTACAGATGTCTCTGAAGATGAATCCTCAGATGGTGTCAATATTATTGACAATCCTTTTGAGGATGAAAATTCCCAAATTAATAAAATTTATAACAGACGAAGATGATTTAATTCCAATAATAATAATAATAGATGTAATTATTATTCAAGACCCACCCCGGTCGATATTGGTTACGAAGAACTAAACCAATTCAAGAGTACAAAATATGATGGTCAATCTATATCGAATGGAATATAGACGGTAAATCCGAATATGAAATTCTGAATACATTACAAGAAATGGGCATGGCCCGACTTGCCTACAAAATCAAAGGTCAAAATGAAGAAACTGCTACGACCCTCATTGTTCAAGGGTTTACTGTCCAACTAAGAAACTAGTGGGATAATGCTTTATCCCTCGAATCAAAACTCAATATCCTTAACCACACTATTCAAGTTGAAGATAATAATGGTACTATTAATGAACAAAATGATTCCTGCGAATATATAATCATCACAATTTCCATGTATTTTATTGGAAATCCAAAAGAAGAATTTAATTCTTCAAAAATAAATTTAACAAATCTTCGTTGTTCATCTTTATCAGACTATCGATGGTACAAAGATATCTTTGTAACTCATGTTCTACGAAGGGAAGACTGTAACATGTCTTTTTAGAAAGAACGATTCATTATGGGATTATCTAGACTCTTTGCGGAACGAATAATACAAAAACTCAAAAGTGAAATAGGAACTGAAGAAATCCCGTCCAATGACATGAATTTTGGACAATTATTCGCTTTCATTAAAAAATAAGGTTTATCATTATGTTCTGAACTAAACTCCAGGCTAAATACAAATCTGACAAAATTACCACTAAAAAATAATTAGAATCCTTCTGTTCAATGTTTGGACTCATGGACATAGACCCTCCTTTTGTACGACGAAAAAAGAAAGCTAAAACTTTCAAACCATATTACAAAAATAGAATTGCTAACAATAAACGATATAAAAAGACTACCAACACCACTCGTCCAAAACTTAACCCTTTAAAATACTGGAATTGTAACAAACCGGGCCACAATAATTGTCTAAAGAAAACGAAAAAGAAATCAAAACAAAAGATTAATGAATTAATAGATGATATTAATAGTGATAGTAGCACCTCTACAAAAGACGAAACCGAAACTGAAAATGAAAATCCTACCACGGGCATATGAATTAATAGATGATATTAATAGTGATAGTAGCACCTCTACAAAAGACGAAACCGAAACTGAAAACTGAAAATCCACCATGGGCATCTGCCATTTGTGTGTCATTTCAAAAGATAAAAAAGAAGCAACCCTAGACCTTGTATAACATATTCCTGATCCCGAAACACAAAAACAATATCTTAACAAATTAAAAAATTTAATTATTGATGAAGAAAGTTCAAAACGAAATCCTATTAAAGAATATTTTATTTTAAGTACATTATTTGATAAATGTCCCCAACAGAGTATTTTTAAATAAATAACTACAAAACATTTGCAAACAGAAATCAACCTACTCAAAAAACAAGTTAATCAACTTCAAAAAGATCTATTCTCTTTGCGAGAAAAAGATATAGAATTAGAAACTAAACTATTACTTCTTAATCCTACACCCGTTGAAGAAATTAATGTTGAAAATCTTAATGAAATGAACCAGACTCTAGATATATTTTTTTAAAACGTGTGCGGAATAAATAAACTAAAAGTATGGATCGTTCCATTTTAAAATATTTTCTAAACCATCACTTTGAAACGTAAATAAATTAATATCTTAAAACGTTAAATCCTACATACTGTTTAAAAGTCAGACTGAGTAATAGTACGAAACATGACATGCAAAAATCAATATCTGAAAAGCGTATCATAACAAAATAGAGACATCATAGTAGTCACAGGGTACTGCTGCGACAGGCGCTCAGAGGTCCTCACCACCGATCGGCATGAAATCAACATGGTCATCACCTATACCATTTAAACCTAGTGAGCCTAGAGGCTCAGCATGCTCTATCTTTTAAAATAACAAGGTAGATATACATAAAGTCGTATGCAAGCACATACTTGTAGTAACGTAACTTTAAAATATACATGCATGGATGATCTTAAAACCTTGTTCGTACATTCCATAGCATATCATAACATATAACGTACATAAGGCATGACACAACGTAACATGAAAAACGTATGAGTCGTATCAGTGAATGCGAGCGGGCGTGTGACTGATCAGTCGAAATAACCAACTTATGGGATCAATGAAATCGAAAAAGTGTTTAAAATAAGATTAGGTGTTCAAAAGGGGGGGGTGAATGAACTCCTTCGATTTTTGATTTTTCGAAACATTAAAACTGTTTTTACAAGCCTCACTTAACTCAGATTTGAGTGACCAGATATGAGGCTCTCAGTCCTAATCTGTTTTCTCGGTTAACAAATATTATGCGGAAAGAAACCGATTAAACAGTGAACAGTTAATAATAAATACGATGCAAGTAAGTAAAAGATAGAGCCAAGAATTTGTTTCTGGAAGTTCGGATATTAAATCCTACGTCTCCCCTTCTTCCTTTTCAAGAAGGTTCCACTAGAAGAATTTGATGTGTACAGCTTCTGTAGACACCCGTTCACACAAGCCTCACTTAGCGTGAACTCCTAGCAACCACAATCTAAGCAGATAACTCTGCTGAAATCAAACAACATAGTTTTTCTAACTGCTTCACACAGCAAGTTCGTTATAGACTCAAATCTGATTTTACAATAGACACGAAACAAATGAGTTTTGTAAATCTTCTAGTTTATTGAACAGCAAGAACAGATTACTAAGGTAACCAGAAGATAAATCACCGAGAGCTTTTTCAAATTATCGAGAGCAACTAGAGAGAGAGCAAGTGTTAGAGAGAGAGAGAGCAAGCGAGAGCTTCTTGTTTGAATTTCTTCAGCTACATATACTCTTACATCTTCAACAGTCAATAAATGAGCCAGTAGACACAAACCTTGTTTGCATATATTTATCGTATCAATGCATTAAATGCTCCATTAATCCTATGCAAAGGTCTGTCTAAAGTTGTCAGAGCTTTGTTGACTTTAATACCAAAAATAGGTAAACATCAAATAGACCAACTCTACGTCCTGCAAAGTATTCTCCAAATAGCTCTGAACTGAGTCTCTTTCATCCACTTTGTCTAACATGCTTTATACAATTAAATCTCTTTCGTTGAATCCTTTGAATGAATATCTGATGAGATCTTAAGCTCAAAAATGTTTCGACACTGAAACCTGAAAAATGCTCTCAAATACAAAAGATTATCTTCTCCCTTTAACTTCAACACAACTGTATAACTGTCAAATCTGAGTTCTCTCCTTTACGAAATGTCCCCCTTTCTGTCTTCTTTAAAATAGAAATGTAGTCAAATCTGAAATCCCGGAATAAATGAATCTGTGAGATACCCTGTTCTGATCTGACTCTCTGTTCCTGAAAAAATCTGAATAGAATCTGTTCGAATCTGAGTCTTTTACTGATAAAATCTGATACGTATCCTCTCTCATCTGATTTGCTCGGATCTGAAATTCTTAACCCGAATACAGAAAATACCTGTATACCCAAATCTGATAAACTCTGATCTGATACTGAAGAAAACTTGACCCGATTACTCAACTGACCCGAATAATCAAATCTGATATATCTGATCTGATCTGTTCTGAAAATTTCTGAACTGACTTAAACACTCTGATCTGATCTGAAATACTCTGATCTGAAATCTTCAACCCAAATAACTGAGATCTGAAATCCTCTGTTTAGTACGCTTCTCTCTTCTCTGATATGATATACTCATCTAGATATGAAATTCTTACATCCACCGAAAGCGCGATAACTTAAGTTCCAGATCTTAGTCTTAAGTTCAGTTCTTAGTTTAGTTTTTGTTATCACCAAAACTTATAAATTTTATCTTAACAATTTCCCGTTTTTGTTGATGACAAAACTAAGCAGCCTATGACTTAACTAGAGACAAAGATTTTGATATTTTCGAGAGGATTTAGATACTGGCTTGGAGAATGAAGTTGATCAGATTTTGATATTTTCAGTTCTTGTACAAATCTTTTGTACTTAGTCGTTTCGTATTGAATATATAGCAGACTTGAAAGTATTTTCTATACTTCTTGGAGGGGGGATTGTTGAGTTAATCGTGCATGGGTGAGAATAGTACTGGGATGGATGACCTCCTGGGAAGTTCTCGTACGTCAAGCTGTTGACGTTGCGCCGCTTGATCTGGTTGGCCATGTGGGCTGTAAAAGTGTGATGCCAGATCTTAACGGGTAATACTATCTCTGTTGGGGATAGGACCGGCGGTATGGGAAAGGATAAGACTGATCTCTAAGGGAAATGAGACAGCACCAGCAGTTAGACACGCACCTCCCCGGAGTCATGGGCCTAACAACCCAACCATAACGTACATAATAGGTGCACTCTGCGCTGCCACATTATAAGGAAATAAAGTTGCACCTTGGCTAA